>OX637533.1:78919735-79134735 GCA_951800035.1 Linnaemya tessellans | reverse complement strand
ATTTTTTATCAATGCAAATCTTCATGAGGTATAAGGTAGTTTTGGTTAAGAAAAACTCAAATTTTTACAATTAGTCTGCCGTTGGCAAACAATAAATTGGAATTAGGTTAATGTCTACTAATGATTTGGTGTAAGAACCAATGAAATGCAGGCATATAGACATACTTGACCACATAACAAACAAAAAGCATTAATTTAGTTGAGACAATATGTCGAATAAACGATTTGAAAAAAATTAATATATATAAAAAATAAAAACCGAAAGAGAACGCAAAAATAAATTACTAAATAAAAATTACAAAATAATGTTTTTCTTGAAAGGCCTATTACATTTTTTATTTTCAACAACTTTCATATTCTTGACTAGATTAAACAAATTTTTAAACATTTATTTAATTACGACTTTTTATTGTATTGGCAACACTAATCTGTTTATTGTCGCCTATGAAAATAGAAATTAGTTTAATTTGACTACAAAGTAGCAAAGACTACAACCGTTGTCGGTAGCCTGCTGTCTTGAATGTGTTAATGCTTAATTGAATTTTTACTTGAAAAGTCATCTACCAAATTTAAAAATTTAATAAAACTTGCAATATAGGCTACCCCTACGTTCGGCAAAAAAATATATATTTCTTCTTTTTAATAGATCTTTTGGAATTATTGAAAAACTTCCTTAGTAAAAGTTTAATGATTTTTTGCGACCTTTAATTTTCTGATATTAGGGTTTCACATTAAGGTGGTAGGAACTGACATCTGTTGGGTAAATACAAGAACGGTATATTTGAGGCCAATGACTATTAAAGCAAAACATTGGCCTCCTGAAGACAAAAATATCTACATATCACTCCTTGAGATCCGACTATAAATCAGTGATGTGCACTACCACATAAACACAGTTGCGCTTGTGTGTGGCGCAGAGAAAAGCCTCTGCTTACTTTTAACAGAGGTGGAAATGTTTCTGGAACTACTTTCTGTTTATCAAAAAAACTGAAGACAGAAATCTACAAATTGTATTCAATGCTTGGTACCACATATAATTGTGACACAGCATTTTCTACCATGAAAATAGTTCTAAGCAAAGCACACAAGAACAAAAGAGTACCCAGGCCATATAGATCTGGATGAGCTAATATATATTTATTTGAAATAGAAATAAAAATATTGTGTTATACACAATAAATAGAATTATAAATGCAAAACATACGAATAGTAGCAACAAGCCCTTCAACTCAAAATATAGATAAAATTGAAAAGTACTTGTTATCCATCCCTGCTGTATGCTAAAGAGAAGCCAAAACCTAAGGAGAGCGTGAGAAACAACACTTTTCTTTCGTATACATATTTGTTTGCTGCGCAAGCAGAATTTGTTTTTTTCTTGCTTTCCTATAACGCGTTATAGGGCAAGAGAAGCTTGATCATCTATGCTATAAATGTAGAAGACATAATGAAATATGTATTTTGGCCAAAAGAAAATAAATAATTTTTTTTTGCGAAATCACCTTGCTTATATTCCGTGGTGTACGGCGAACTTTTTTTTCGAGACGCCCTAATGTACATACTTCAGCTTGTACAAAACAATCAATTGAGTATGAACACAAAACATACATAGGATCACGTTCTGGTCTGTAACTCTGACACCAATCAAGTTTCAGACCTTTAAATTTTCTGGAAATGTAAAAGAGAGTCTAATGCATGACATATATTTTTTTAAGAATTTTAAAAATCACACTTTTTCAGCGAGAGAGCTACGTTTTCCGTACTCTGTTCGACGATAAAACTAAGTCACGATACGAATATACGGAGCAAGTCGGGAGAAAAATATAAAAATTTCGCAGGAAGTTTTCAGAATAGCGCGTTCCAACTTACAACAGGCGGCTATAAATCAGGGCAACTAAGATGTTACCCCGTGGCCCCACCAATGTTATAAGAATTTATCACCGGTAATTGTTAACTGGTTGACCTAAAGAATAACAGAAATAAAGTAACTGCGCATACAAAAGATTTGAATATATCACGCTGAAATTTAAAACGAACTACGATAAATTTTACAAAAGCTGTAAGCATCTTCAAAATTCAATGCACGAAGAAAATAGAAAACAACCAAAAACTATACACGTAGAAATTCCTGATGTAAGGGCTAAAGTATCTTCAGTGATAACGTTACCACCCCTCCATCGAGCAACTTTTATATCGGCTCCAGCACCAAACTCTAATTTTCTGGCGATGCTAGTAAAAGATCGAGGCATAGATCAAGAAGATTATATGGACCCGAAAAAAACTGATTTGCGAAATATTATCATCAATTGAACCTATTAAGCCATGCAATCGAAAATCAGTCACTTGTGGTATACATACCACACATCCTCTCTGGATGTCTGGTTAATCCTGAAAGGAGAAAAACTTGTTTAACCCAACCTTAGAATGATGATCTTTTAAAATAGGGCCAAGAAGAGAAAAAGAAAAAATAATATTTAATAAGCCAATGGGGGGATGTATCGAAGTTTCCTTACATACATTCATATATACAAATGTATGTATCAATTTATTTATTTTGTTATTATATTAATTATTTGTTTTTTGTTATAAAATTATGGCTTGGATAATTAAAGTTATTATTTACTTGTTCCGTTATACTAAAATATTACATTAATGGCCTTGAAGAGAATATCTCATTAAGTCACATTTGCATACAAAGAGCATGTACGTTAACGTCAATCAATACTCACGCTGTTCAGGCATATATATGTATTCAAAATTAGTAATGCTTTAAACACATTCATGACAGCAGGCTACCGACTACAAGGCTACACGTGCCGCTAGCAACACTTGTCGCCGTACAGCCAGCTACTTAATTATTTTGAACGCTGCAGCTACGACGTCAACATCTCAGTATAGTGGTGCCACTTTCATATATAAAACTAAAAGCGCTTATTCTAAATTTATTTATAGATTGAAACAAAATTAATAATAAAAACACTTTATTTGTTATAGATTTTTATTGTTTTTGCATTTGTAATAAATACATTTTGATGTCCTTGTTTGTTATGGCACTATGAAAATAAGTTTGAGTTTCATTTGTGACCTAACTAATGTCTTTTATCGATAACGGCTTTCAAGTATATACAAAATTAGAGTTCAAATGTCATTGCATCAAGCTTTTTTCAAAATAACTGAATTTTTACTTGAAAAGTCAGATACAAAATTTCAAAATTTAATAATACTTGCAATGGGTGATTAAATTTGAAAAATATGTCTAACAAGAGAAAGACATTTTGGAGTACTTTGAATTGATACCCATATCGTTTATATGCGTCCTATATTCTAGGAGTTATAACCAAAAAAATAATAATAATAAAATATAAAAGCCGAGAGATCGCAAAAAAAAATAAATAAATAACAAGTAAAAGTGCTATATTCGGCTGTGCCGAATCTTAAATACCCTTCACAGATGTAATTCTTCTTTCTTTCTTGCTAAAACAGAAAGCAGGTTTAATTAAAAGATGTAATATAGTTTTACTTGACAAAAAAAATATAAATTTTTAAACTTTTTGGCCACTTTCATGTACCATAAAATATTTTACTTGTTCAACCCTGGAGTCGAAATTTTGATTTTTTAAGATTTTAATACCTAAGAATTCAAAAAATAATTTACAACCATCTGTAACTAATATGGAACAAAACGCTAAAGAGTCCCGACCTTCATCCTCTTATTTAGGCACTCCTATGCATAGTCATGTAAGAGAAATTCTACACAACTCTGAGGTTAATAATTCTCGCTCAACTTATAATGAGTCGCCATTTAAAATAATCCACATCATCGACAAGCGCTTTGATAAGTTAACCGCACACATTGAAAATGTAATGGAAAAAAAACTCAGTGAGTACATGAAAGAGTTCCGTCATGATTTAGACAAGAATTTTAATCTCATCAAAACTGAACTGCTTGAGATTAACGAAAGAGTTTCTGCTTTAGAAACAGTCGCGGCTGAGTTTAAAAGCATGCAAGCTGAAATCACATCATTAAAACAAGAATTAAAAATTAGTGATAATAGATCTGTTTCTAGTGAACTACGTTTGAATGAAATACCATTTCAGGATAATGAAAACCTTAATGACATTTTCCAATCCATATGCAACGCTATTAATACCACAGTTCCGGCTATAAAATCGATTTATCGTTTACAAAATTATAACAATAAACATAAAAGCAATTCAAAAGATGCAGTTATAATAGTGAAAATGTGGTCCGCTTTCGACAGGAATTATTTCCTTAAATCTCTGGCAAATTTTAAGAAGATAAATAAAGATTTCTGTTTTAAACTAATGCACCTTGGAATCAACTCGGATAACAAATTTTATATAAACGAAAATCTTACTAAATCGAACTTTCTACTGCTTCGTGCCGCCAACCGTTTAAAGAAAACTAAACACCTTCACAATGCTTTTACAATGCGTGGCATAGTCTATGTCAGAATCACGGCAAACGATAACATACTCCCAATAGATGATATTGATCATCTGAATCAGTTATTTCCTGCCTCACAAAATCCTGATGTTACTAACATTCATTACGATGCACGTTAAGCTGTATACTTACCTCATCATTATATTCTACATAAATACAATTAATAAATCTATTTTTAACTATCCACTTAATTCAATAGTTCTCCCATATAATAATAACTCAATAATATTACATTCACCTTTAACTCAGTTACTCATGTACAACTCCCTATTAATATTTAACGCTAACGTGGGCATTGCCATTGTTTTGCTAAAATATGTCTAGCTCTAGTGGTTATTGTTCCAGGGACTGTTTGTATAGTATGCTTAGGGTCCTTTCAAAACAAAAATCTGGCTTGAAAATTGTACATATCAATGCCCAAAGTCTCAACAACAAAATGGACGAGTTTAAATATTTATTTGAATCTACTGATATTGATATAATATGCGTATCTGAAACTTGGTTTCCGTTCGACATTCGTGACTCTATATTCAATATCTCTGGCTTTAAACTTTTCCGGTCGGATAGGAGACGTCCTGTTAATGGTGTTGATACTATTGTTAGGGGGGGTGGAGTAGCAATTTATGTCCGTAATGGTATACCATGCAGCGCAAAACTCAGAAATAATATTGGTGATAATATTGAGTACCTATTCTTAGAGATCTCCACTCTTGACAAGAGAAAAGTTCTCATTGGTAGTGTGTACCGTCCAAATAATAGTATAAATGTACATCACTTCATTTCAACCCTTGAGGATATATCCATTCAGTACGATGATATTGTAATAGCAGGCGATTTTAATTGTAACTTACTAGTTGACAATCCACTTATCGAACCTATGGCGACTCTCGACCTCCACCCGGTAAACTTGCATTTACCTACACACTTTCATACAACTTCTAATAGTCTAATTGATCTAATCTTTGTCAACTACAAATCCAAGGTACTCCTCTATAACCAACTTACAGCTTCGGTCTTCTCTAAACATGATTTGCTTTTTTTCACGTATGACCTGTCCCTGAAGGAGGAAGATACTTATGTTTCCTATCGTGACTTTTATAATATTGATTACGCTATTCTCAATCATTCCTTAAATAACATCCGCTGGGAGGAGATTTATACGTATGTAAGTGTTGATGAGCAACTTTCATTTATTAAAGAGAACGTTAATTACTTATTCGACTTGTCTGTACCGATAAAAACCAAAAGAATCAATGCCAGGCAGCCAGTATGGTTCAACTCTGAAATAAAACGTTTAATAAAGAAACGCGAAGAAGCCTACTCGCGATGGAAAAGATTTAAGACCAGCGAGCTCAAAGTCATTTATGAAGAAAATAAAAGCTGCAAAAACCTTGTTTTATGAAAAAAAATTTTTATCTGCGGTAGATAGTAAATCAAAGTGGATCGAAATCCGTAATATAGGTGTCCGGCAGAAAAATTCTCCCCCTGGTAACTTACATATTGATATAAATGATCTCAATAAACAGTTTGTGAACATAATTATCCCCCCTCCTATAGACAGCGTTTACGATAACCTTTGTCATGTTCCTGCTGAAAATCTTTTTTGCTTTCGTTGCGTTGATCGGTCCGAAATAATTCAAAGTCTGTTGTCGGTCAAATCAAATGCTGTTGGGTTAGATGGTATAAGTCCCAAATTCCTAAAAGCAATTACTCCTACCCTTCTACCATTCCTTAACCATTTGTTTAATACGATTCTTACTAAATCCACTTTCCCAGAAGCTTGGAAGATGTCTAAAATTATACCAATTCCAAACTAGTAATGAATTTCGACCTATTGCTATTCTGCCATATTTGTCCAAGGTAATGGAAAACCTAATAGCTAAACAAATGATTGAGTATCTCACACGAAAAAATCTATTGTCCGATAAGCAATCAGGCTTTACTCAGGGCAGAAGTTGTATTTCGGCACTTGTGGATGTGGTAGAGGATCTCAGATCTAATCTGGATATTAACAAGGTGTCATTTCTGATTCTCCTGGATCACAGCAAAGCTTTTGATACTGTTGATCATAATATTCTGGTAATGAAACTAAAAAAACTCTTTGACTTTTCCATCTCAGCCTGCAATCTTATATCCTCGTACCTTACTAACAGATCTCAAATCGTTCAATTCAAAAATGATACATCTGATGCATTGTTTGTCAAAAGGGGAGTACCACAAGGCTCCATTCTAGGGCCACTACTTTTTTGCCTTTATATTAATGACCTACCTAAAATTTCCATCACCAGCAAGATGCATATGTATGCTGATGACGTTCAAGTCTATAAAAGCTGTAATGTCGATCAAATCTCTGTCTGTGTAAGTGAAATTAACGAAGATCTAGGGAAAATAAATGTCTGGGCAAATTCCAATGGATTATGTATCAACCCGCTAAAATCTAAATGTATTATGCTTTCCAAATCTAAGTGTATTTCTCAGAGTATCCAAATCAAGATCAATAACAATGTTATTGACTTTGTGGCCTCGGCATCTAATCTTGGAGTTATCTTTAACCATAGACTTTCATGGTCTGATCATATAAACGCCACTGTCGGTAGAGTGTATAGTAAGTTAAGAAATTTGTGGGCCGTAAAAGTTTCGACACCTTTTTCAATTCGTATGCTATTAGCAAAAACATATCTTGTGCCATCTATCCTATACGGCTGTGAAATCTTTGCCAATTGTGACTGCAATGACCTAAGAAAACTTAAAGTTGCTTATAATAATATTGCCCGCTACATTTTCCAAATAGGCCGTCGTGAGCATATTTCATTTTTTTCTTATCAAATTTTTCATATCAAATTCGAAAATTTTCTGAAAATCAAGTGCCTTATCTTCCTGCATAAAACCATGTTGTCAAAACAACCATCGTACTTATTTAACCGACTTGTATTTGCTAGGTCAAATCGAGGAAACAACTTAATTCAGCAAAAATACAAGAGTCTATTATCTCAGCGACAATTCATAATTTACACAATCAGTCTTTGGAACACCCTACCTAATTATATTCAAAATATAGGCAATGCCAACACATTTAAAAGGGAGTTATATAAATATTTTATATAAATTTTTTATATAAATTATTTAGGTGATATTTTGAATTTTTACCCATATCTACTAATCCATAATCTTGGAATCCTTAATCTTTATATTTATATCCATATATGTTAAATTTATTCTATCATCAAAAATATTTCACTAATGATTTATTAATATTTATTCTTCTACTTTTGCTCTTAAACTAAATCAATTTTAAATTAATCGCATATTCATTTCACACGGTACTGTTGTTACCTGCAGTAAAGTATTACTTTTTCACTAACACTATAATTTATAAGATATTCTATCTTGTTGTGTTAGATAACAAATATAATAATAAATATAAATAAATTTTGTTCTTCCTGAATTATAAAATAGTTTAAATTAGCAAAAACAACAACGTCAATTGATTATTTGGTTACTTTTATGCAGAAAAAATATTTCAATTTCCCAACCCTGGAAACGAAATTAAAATTTTTTTTACCAATGCAACTTTAAAGGCGGATTCACCCATGTTTTAAGAACAAAAGTTTTGTCCGGACAAAATTTATTTTACTGAGAGTTTTCTGCAGCACGATTCACTCATTTCGATAAATTTGTCCGGAAAATCAAAGCTGCCATTCATATAAAAATTGAGTTTTGCAAACTGGTAGTACTGCAGCGATTTTTTATGTTTTGCTTTAGTTTCTTGATATTTTAGATATTTGGATATTACATATTTTAAATTATTTTTCAAGAATTTGTGATAATAATAATGGACGAGAAAAGTAAATTGCTTTACCTTATGACCATTGAATTGCATAAAGCATTGTTATTAGCAAAATAGATATAAAAAAGGAAACAAATATTAGTTCTCAACATTTATTTTTTTTAGTCTCACACACAATTTAATATATCAAACACAAAATGACACCTCAACTTTATGTGAAAAAGTTTAACGTAATGGCAACTCAGTTCAATTTTGTACAGACAAAATATAAAATTAAACCAATTCAAGCTGAGAGTTGTTCGTAAAAAATATTTTCTCTCTCACAAGAAGAGAGACGTCAAACTACATATAAAAAAAAATTTGTCCGGACAAAAATTTTGTTCGGACAACATGGGTTTTAGTGAGGCATGAAATAGTTTTATTGAAGAAAAACTTAATATTTTTAACCACTTTGGTCACTTTCATGTACCACAAAATATTGCATTTATCTAAATTTTGATTTTTTTTTTAATTTTTAAAACCAATTTAATTTTTTCTGAACTAAATAATAGTTTTAATTAGTAAAAAACCGACGTTAGTTGTCTTTTTGGTTACTTTTATGTATAAAAAAATTTCAATTTCCCATCCGTGGAAGCCAAATTAAATTTTTTTTTTACCAATCCTAGTCTTCATTAGGTATAAAGTCGTTTTATTTAAGAAAAACTTAAAATTTGCAACCATTTTGGTCTCTTTCATGCACTACAATATATTGCATGTACCAAAAAAACTTTCAACTTCCCAACCCTTTTGGTCACCTTTATGAATTATAAAATATTACACTTGTCCAACCATGAATTCGAAATTTTGTTTTTTTTTGGAAATTTTTGTACCAATTTTGTTCTTCCTAAAATATAAAATAGTTTTAGTTAGCAAAAAAAAACTTC
Organism: Linnaemya tessellans; assembly: GCA_951800035.1. Taxonomy (NCBI): domain Eukaryota; kingdom Metazoa; phylum Arthropoda; class Insecta; order Diptera; family Tachinidae; genus Linnaemya; species Linnaemya tessellans. Next base: position 79,125,560 of record OX637533.1, on the reverse strand, counting down.
AATTGCCTTTTTGGTTACTTTTATGTATAAACAAAATTTCAATTTCCAACCCTGAAGCGAAGTTTAAATTTTTTATCAATGCAAATCTTCATGAGGTATAAGGTAGTTGTCACGCTAACCCCTTTACATACACCCAGTAAGCCGCCTAGCAATTTCTCTAACTGGCTCAGTGAGGGGAGGTTGGACCCGCGACTACCGATGCAGGGCGTGACAATAAAATTTATAAATGAAGAGACAACAGTACAAATTCAGACATACCTACTCATTGCGGACGGATCATAAAACAAAACTACAACTAAATATCCCGTGACTAGATTTGGGCCAAAAGGTGTGACTTGGTCCCCACTAGCTGCCCACCCTACCTTGGTAACATAACAAAACATTTCTTATGTTACCCCTACAACTATCAACAACTCAGTCACCCCCTTATATACTTACACTTACCACACCATATCTACAAAATTTAGCCGGACATCTTTTTTTTACTTTAGCCAAAATAAATCATATTTCTGTCGATTTCTATATATATATATATATATACATATATATATATATATATATATATATATATATATATATATATATATATATACATATATATATATATATATATATATATATATATAAATATATATGTATATATATATATATTTTTTTTTTAATTTTATAGCAACATTATAAACATGTATAATACACTATAAATTCCTTAAAATACTAAACCTAACCATAATCTCTATTAATTTAATAACAAAAAAATCTTAAACAAAAAAGAATACGAAAAACAGAAAGTAAGTAACTTAACTAATTTAGCAATACTAATAATATTACAATTATTGCTCCTAACAAAAATCCCAAAATTACCTGGACTCCTGCAAATGGACAGTCACACGAACGAAATATTACAACACTTTATACCTATTTGAGAGAGCTCTCTAAAATGGCCTAATTTTCTTATAAGTTTTTTTTTTTTTAGATTCAACTATCACTAACACTCCCGACGCAACGGGTACTTTTGGGCTAACAAAATTTATTAATAAATTCACAAAATGAAGCTTTGAACTAACTACAATAACTATAAAACATTAAATTATTCCTTAACACTAACAAATCTTTTCTTATCTATTCAGACTTAATCTATAAAATATAACTCCCTACTCATATTACAACAATATTCTCCTTTTTTATTTTATTTTTTTATGTGTTACCTTTTTTTTTAATTTATTTTCTTTTTATCCACAAGGTGCAAAAACTAATATATTATTAATTTAAATTTAAACTTGTATATTTTCCTTTTGATTTTAAATGGCTGACTTTGAGTTTTACTTTTCTACACACAACAAATTTTTTGTTTTTTTAGAGGTATAACAAAGCATATTCTAACAAACTTTCCGCCTTCACTACTTGCGCGATTCTCTTGAATAAAACTTAAAATGGAACGGACTCACCAAAGGTACTACTCTGGATCATATATACGGCGCCTTGGCTGACCAGTATCTTCTCTCCGTCTGTTGAACGACTTAACTTTCCTCCGTCCAGTAGATTCCGTCTCCACAGTATCGCATTACCATTCTTCCACTTCAGCACAAAATTTCTTCAAAGTGGACCCCTCGGCTGGTAATAAACCCGGCTTGTTTATTACTTCCTTCCCCTTTTTTTATTTTATTTATTATTACTGATTCTCCATTTGCTTAAGTTTTCTTATTAATTTTTTTTTTCTTCACCGTCCTGGCTTCCGCTGTTGTGTAACTCAATTGATCGCCACCACAGAATTAAAATTTTCGTTTTTCTTGATCTACTGACCTACCTCAACAGTTTCCCAATTCGCCCTAAAAGTACGTAAAAATTTTCCTAAAATTTTATATTCTTCTTCCTCTAACTCATATAGATAACCTATCCTACCATAACTACCTAAAACTACCTACAGATACAAATGCACATTATTTCTTTTTTTCTTTTGCACATACACCTACATCACAAAGTCAACAACCTCTAACATACTGACCTTGAATTTGTTAATTCTTGTTTTTCATTTGTCTCTTTATACAAGTGTCATTGAACCTTGCCATTATGAAAGTTAACATTTACAATAAACATATAGGTTAAAAAAAAATGCATACATATTCGCACACAGAACAAAGTAAGCACAACAATAACAAGTGATCAGACGTAAGAAAACAAATCTGTTTATTCTTTTCCTACCCTATTAACCCTTTGAGATCTAACAAACCATACAAGACTAACCACACAACAATTAACATACGCTACAAATCTTTTGATTTTCCACGCCCGTCGGCCGAAAAGCAAAAGAGCGGATTTCGACTTCATAATTCCTTGCCCAACGTAGGCATACGCCCACCCCTGAGAACCTCATGCTACTCCGACTTCACATCCATCTGGCAGCACCCTTAACTTAACGAAATATATCTGCACCGTTGGCCACACCAATTACTGTTCATCATTCCTATTTCACACAAGGCAGATTTACCAGGTACTCTTACTAGTACAACAATGAAACAACACCAAAAACCACACGTATTTTGTTGGTAGAAAATGAAGAGCTAATGTCAAAATCAAGGAAGAAGAAGCATCATTAACAAGGAAGATTTAAGAAAAAAAAACATTCTATGTTGCTTGTGTATAATCTTGTGACAGTAGCTCAACAAATTTCAATATACAGCTGCGGTACTGAGAGTACCTGGTAAATCTGCCTTGATTTCACACTTTTGGCCATTTTTTACAAGAACATATGTCAAAATTTGTTTACTTTTGTAGCGAGCCATATTTGGTTATTCGTTGAAAAAAAAATAATTTTGCAAAATTGTGAAAAACATTATTAATTCAACAAAAGTAGCAAAAAAGAATTGTCGTGGAAAAGATTTTTGTGAAAAAGTGTATTGTTTAAGAAAAGTAACAAAAAGAAATTGCTTTAAAAAAAGTTCTATCCGAAAAGTATTTAAATTTTTGGAAATAACAAAACAAAATCAAATAAAAGAAAATTTCTGACATAAGATATTAATTTTACACAAACAAAATGTAAACGGTATGTCTGTGAAGTAAACTTTGAAGTACAATACATCAAACAAAATCCACATCATCCCGTACATGTGGCCGCATAAAATCAAGGCATTTTCAACAACCCTCCGCTGTACCATCGAACCAAAAGGGATCTGTTCCAGCGGACCATTGGACACCCCGCCCCAAAGTACCTGCTCGTATTTGCCTAGAACCGTATGCCAACCCTATTCTCATCTGTAGATGATCTAATGAACAAGGCGAATTCATACTAGGTGGCCTCGATTTGCAACCCTGCAGAAAAATATCACGAGCTGTCAAATAGAAAGATATAAGAAAAATGGCGATTGTGATGGCGATACTGAAGACTTTGACAGCCCGTGAGTTTCAGCTGATCGACAAATTCTGAATTAAGGCCACCTAGTAGTGAATTCGCCTTGCAAATGAATTAGAGAACGTAATTCATACGAGCACAGCCTAATTCCAACACAGTAGACCAAGGTATATCAATATACTTATATTTCCACTTGCCTTTACTAATATTATAAAATTATAGTTGAATAAAATAAAAACTTTGCCACACAGTGAAATACTCAAATGTGTAGTTGAATTTTGTTGAGATATTGCTAGTGGTCAACTATTGTAGTTATTTGCACTGTTAGAAAAAAATAATTTAAACAGTAACTGATTTTAGCAAATATACTATTTAAACATTGAAAGGAACTTTCTGCTGTAGTGTGTTTGGCTATTCGTTGTTACCATGCCTTCTGCTGGTAACATTATTTGTTTATTTTCCGTCCACATACTTATGTGTTGGACTCAAGGTGTAATTTAATAGCCCACACGAGCAGTGCTATTGGTATGCATGTATTTATGCATACCATTCACTTTCTCACGATAGCGTAAGTTATTTTTAAGTACTTTGTGTTTTAGATATAGAAAATGTAATTATTGTTAAGACAGAACCAAAACCAAGTAGTCGCACAAGCGGCTACTTAATAAATAAACGTTTTAAATATTACATGGCGATCCTGCCATATTCATATTCAAATGTACATATTTGAGTATGAATGCCGTGAAAAACAAAAAAAAAAAAAAAAAAAAAAAGAAAACAGTTGTGCCAAAAGTTAAAATATTTTTGCAATGAGAAATAAAAAAAAGTCATCCCCCACCGATAATTTAGAATATACTTTTAAAAAAAAAAAATGTAAGCCTAAAACTAAATATTAAATAATGAAAAACGATCTGATTGTTGATTATTTCTTAAGCTTTAGTGTGGAAAATACTCGTGTGTATAATACGACTAGTGAAAATGATTTAAAGAAGAAAATATACACATATAAACGTATAGTTTAAAGAAATCGACAGCACCATGTCTGAAGCTTACTTTGATGCTTATGATCAATAAAACTATGACCAGGATAAATATAATTTGATATATTTCGAATCATTTATTGATTGATTGGCTGATAATTTGTTGATGAACTCAATTGTGTTAAATAGTATAAACTTAAGATGCGGCGAATATAAAACCTAAAATAAACACAAAATTACATAAACTTGAAATTACTGAACAAAAATAAAAAACTTTAAAAAATATATATTTAGAAAAACTAAAAGTACAGTCTGCATAAGATCACTTAGTGCGGCATATAAAATCAACAATAAAATCAAACAAAAACAACGCAAATGCATTATAAAAATTCACAGCAATTGGAAACCTAAAAAATGTGCTATAAACAATCAAAAGGAGAAAAATTAACAACAATAACAATGAGAATACAATACTTAGCAAAAAAAAAAATTTAAACCTGAAACTTGAAAAATTTTGAATAAAAACTTAAGACTAGCAAAAACAGAAAAAAAAATAAACTAAATATTAATAAATTCTACACATCAAAAAATGAATTATAATGAAAAATCAGTATCAACACATAAAACACCAACAGATTGATCAACTTTAACAACAAATACCTCAAATTCAACAACAACAACAACTTCATCAACTTTAACAACAGATGAACTATACAACAAAACAGAGTGAAATTTTCAACCACAGCGACAGCGAAGACGTTAAGCGTAAATATAAAATTATAGAAAAAAACTATTTATGAAAAAAAAAATTGTTTCTTCTATTGATATTTTTTTTAAATAAAAATATATTATACATATAACCACAAAATTTTTCCCATGTAATTATTATTAAATACATTTATCAAACAGTTAATTTAAACAAAAACATTCTTACTTCACTTATTAAACCTTATTCCACTTAAACTTACAAAAATGCTTATTCTACTTACATTAAAACATTATACTTACCTTCATACATATATTTAAACATAATTATACTTACACTGAAACATACTTGGATTTACTTTTAAACTTAATTATAATACCTTAAAACTTAAATTCACCTTAAAATTTGCATTTATACTTAAAATTTTTTTTAACATATTTAGTTTAACACATAAATTGCTGCGATACTTACGAGTCCCTCCAGTGGTTTATGATAGCGAATTTGGTGGCACTGAAGTCAATAATGAATTGATTTTCATTTCTATAAATATTTTTTTGGGAAAATAGTAATGAAGGTTTGTTAATTGATGTATCTGCTAATTAAGGCTTACCTACGATACCTTAAGTTGAGCAGTGATGGAGTAGAGTGGAGGTAAAGCGAATTATTTCATTGTAGAAATATACGGATAACAACGACTTCAAGAAAAGTAAAAAAAAAGAAAAACTTTAAAAAGCAAAGAAAATCCATTCAAATCCTTAAATAATTCAAAAGAAAAGTCATTATGGGTAATCATGATTCAAAGATAACAAACCCTAATGCAAATGTTATTAACGAAGTTATCGTTAAAATAGACAATCCAACTTGGTATCTCATTATAATTATTTGTCTATTGATCCTACAAATCCTTATTACGGTCTACCAACTTCATAAAAGATCTTTAAGAAAATCTTACCTTAGGACAGCTTCCCTGGCTAATAACATAGACAGAGTTTAATAAGTTCTCACATAATGATTTCCGAAATAACCAATTCGAATAAAGCCTTGTTCAGAATTTTATTACTTAAACGACGTCAAAGTAACCCCTTACGTAGAGTGTATGGTTCTGAGCTGATGTAATGGCCAGAAATACCCAATTCGGTTAGGTCAACTTACTTCCAATTATATAAAAAAAAAAAAAAAATTATCAAATAAAGCTTCCTTTTCCTTACCGCACTGCACTAGTCAACTCTCTCTTCCATATATTCATGGAATGGAAAATAATAGTTGAAAGAGCTAGAGCAATAAAAGAGGAATTCCTTAAATCCTATAAATGCTTAAATACTGATAGAGATACTAAACCAGAAACTGTCAATAAGCATATTAACATCCTTGTAAGTCGGCTCGAACAAATAAGAGTTCTATTGAATGTGAACTATAATAGACTAACACAAGCTCATAGAACTGCCGCTGAAGCATTCTTCCAGGAAGTACGTGAAAAATTGATAACAGTTTCATTAAGAAAGGGAATAATCTTCAATATCCCAGAAACCTTGCATGAGAAAATAAATATTGAACCACTACCCGAGAGTTGTATAAAGACTATAAAAATGCCTCAAACAGTGGTTGAATTTTTGAACACTGCGTCAAGAATAATACCTGACTTTGACGGAAGTTCGGTAAACTTGCAAAGTTTTATTGATGCCCTTAATTTGTTAGATTCAATAAAGGAATCTCATGAGTCTGTTGCCATTAGTCTGATAAAAACAAAACTTAAAGGCACAGCTAGAAACCTTATCTCTACGGAGTCAACTCTCCAACAAATAATTACAAAATTAGAATCCACAGTAAAAGGAGAATCCGTAGACGTGATTAAAGCCAGACTAATGAATATAAGACAATCAGGCAAGAATGCCAATACATATGCAAGTGAGATAGAAGATCTCGGAAAGAAATTGGAGACCGCCTATATTGCAGACGGTCTACCAAATAATACAGCTTCCAAATATGCAACACGTTCCGCAGTAGCAGCGATCGTGAAAAATGCATCCAATGAGAGGGTTAAACTGATTATGGAATCAGGTACCTTCTCAGATATGAATCAAGTAATGACTAAATTTATAAGTAGTTGTACCGACGCGTACGGTCAACCAAATTCCGTGCTGGCATTTAATAATAATCGCCGCAACAATAAAAATTTTACTAATAATACCAATAATAATTTTTCTGATAGTCAACGTACCAGAAACAACAGACCAAATTACCCTGAAGAAAACAGAAATGCAAATAATACATATAGAAACCGGAACAATTTCCGTGGAAATTATAATTCGGGAAATAGAACCCCAAACAACCATTCAAATTATACTACCAATAGCGGTTCCAATCGCTACAACAGTAGGAACAATAACGCCTATGACAGAAATGGTGCAAGACAAAATATACGTTGCTTGTCTGATTCGGGAAACGTACAGAACCCCCTGGGTACTCAATAGGTAATAGAATATACGCTATTAACCTCAGCCTCTACAGCTATCTTTACACCAGAACCTCTATGAATGACTCTAAATCGACTTTCTTGTTAGATACAGGTGCAGATATTTCAGTTGTCAAGCACAATCAAGTTCTACACGAACCAATAAATCATCAAAAGCGAACTAATATAAATGGCATTGGACAGGGTTTGATAGCGACACTGGGAAAAGTGTCCGCAGATTTGAAAATGGAAGACCTCTTAATAGCACAGGATTTTCATGTCGTGGATGATAATTTTCCAATCGAAGCAGATGGAATAATAGGTATGGACTTTATTCGAAAATACAATTGTATTTTAAATTTTGAAGGTACTCAAAACTGGATTACCTTACGTACAAGCGATGTTCCATATGATATAGCAATACCATTGCGAAATGGTCCGCATATCAATTCCATATCATTACCTGCAAGGTCAGAAGTAATAAGACCAATAACTTTCGTATCTGCAGAAGATGAGGTACTAATACCTCAACAAACCATTCAAACAGGCATTTATATTGCCAATACAATAACGTCCAAGTCAAATCCATTAGTTAAAATAGTCAATACTACAGACAAAGACGTTGTCATTAATAATCTCCAAGTAAGGTCAGAAAGTCTTAACGACTATCAGATTGGATGCAATGACACCAACGGAAAGTCAAAAACTAATAAAGAAAAATTGACAAAGTTGTCTGATAATTTTCCAGACTTCGCTCGGAAAGACTTAAGAGCATTATGTTCTGAATTCATTGACATATTCGCTTTAGAATCTGAAAAAATAAGCACCAATAATTTCTATAAGCAAAAGCTAAGACTTCATGATATGCAACCGGTGTACATGAAGAATTATAGAATTCCTCACGCTCATAAGGAGGAAGTTAATAAACAAGTTGATAAGTTGATAAATGACGAAATAATTGAACCGTCAACTTCGGAGTATAATAGTCCAATTTTAATAGTGCCGAAAAAATCATTACCGGGTGCAAATCAGAAGAGATGGAGATTAGTGGTTGATTATAGGGGAATAAATAAGAAAGTAATAGCTGATAAATTCCCTTTGCCTCGCATAGATGACATACTTGACCAATTAGGTCGAGCTAAATTCTTTTCATGCCTGGACTTGGTCTCAGGATTTCATCAAATTGAACTAGAAGAAGAATCTAGAGATATAACGTCCTTTTCAACAGAAAAGGGTTCTTTTCGATTTAAAAGACTACCATATGGTATAAAAATTGCCCCAAATTCATTTCAAAGAATGATGTCCTTAGCCTTTTCAGGACTATCACCAACCCAAGCTTTCGTATACATGGATGATTTAGTAGTAATAGGTTGTTCATCAGAACACATGCTACAGAATTTAAGACAAGTTTTCAATATTTGTAGAAAATACAATCTCAAACTACACCCAGATAAATGTGCATTTTTTTGTCGTGAAGTAACATTTCTGGGTCATAAATGCACCGATAAAGGCATTCTACCTGACGATAGTAAATTTTCAATTGTAAAGAATTACCCCACACCTAAAAATGGTGATGAAGCAAAACGCTTCGTAGCTTTCTGTAATTATTACAGAAGATTCATTCCTAACTTCGCTGAGTCGTCAAGACATATAACCAGATTGTCTAGAAAAGGTGTCACATTCGAATGGACTGAACAGTGTGAGAGAGCATTTCAGTATCTCAAAAATCAACTGTTGAGCCCAAAAATCCTTCAATATCCAGACTTTTCTAAAGAATTTTGTATAACAACAGACGCTAGCAAACATGCTTGCGGAGCTGTCTTGAGTCAGGAAAAGCAGGGTATACATTTGCCAATCGCCTACGCATCCAGATCCTTTACAAAAGGTGAAAGCAACAAATCCACAATAGAGCAGGAATTAACTGCAATTCATTGGGCAATACAATATTTCAGACCATATATATACGGTAGAAAGTTTGTGATTAAGAGTGATCACAGACCCCTTTCATATCTCTTTTCTTTAAAAAATCCGTCGTCTAAATTAACACGCATGAGGCTAGACCTAGAGGAGTACGATTTCGTAGTGGAGTACATTAGGGGAAGAGAAAACTATGTGGCAGACGCGCTGTCACGTATCGAGATCGACGATATTAAAAATATTGAGGTAAATAAAATACTGAAGGTCACTACCAGACTTCAGGCAAAAACTAGTAAAGACTGTAATGATAACGAAAAAATACAGTTAAAGGCAAAATCGGTTGAACTAAATGTTTATGAAACAAATAACACACAAGAGCACTTTAAAATGCCACAATTGCATTTTACAAATAATAAAGTTATAATTAAACAGGGCAGAAAAATTCTCTCTGAATTTTCGTTGAGGGACATGATTGTTAATAGAAATGTCGACTTAGGTCACCTCTTTCTAAAGCTTGAAAAAATAGCTGATAACATGGGCCTTACAACCATGCGACTACCCTTCGATGATAGTCTGCTTAAATTCCTAGGTACAGATATAGAATCTTTTAAAAATAAAGGCAATGGAATCTTAAGAGATTCGCCATTGATAATAGTGCTCACACCTAAATTAAAGAAAATTTTCACCGATGCCGAAAAATTACAAATCATGCAGAAATATCATGATGATCCTATCTTTGGAGGACATCCGGGAATAACCCGCATGATAAAGAAAATTAGACTTCAATATCATTGGAATGGAATGACTAGAGATATAGCACGTTATGTAAAACGGTGCAAAGCTTGCCAAGCAAATAAAATTGTTGTCAAGGGTAAAGAACCATTCATTATAACGCCTACCCCGTTAAAAGCATTTGACAGAGTAATTGTAGACACAATTGGACCTTTGCCAAGATCCGAGTCACAAAATGAATATGCTGTCACTATGATTTGCGACCTGACCAAATATTTAGTAGCAATACCCATCCAAGACAAATCTGCCAAAAGCGTTGCTAAAGCAATCATGGAAGGGTTCGTTTTGACATATGGTCCTATGAATACTATACTTACGGACATGGGTACAGAGTACATGAATCGCGTTTTGACAGAGTTGTGTTCATTGATGAATATAGAGAAAATAAATTCTACCGCGTATCATCATCAAACACTGGGTACTGTCGAGAGATCACACAGAACATTTAATGAATACCTACGGGCATATATTTCATCAGATAAATCAGATTGGGACTTGTGGTTGAAATACTTTGTGTATTGTTACAACACAACCCCATCCACTGCTCACGGTTACTGTCCATTTGAACTCATTTATGGAAAAATCCCACAAACTCTAGCTTGTACAGAAGAAAACATTATAGACCCGTTGTACAATGCAGATTCCTATGAAAAAGAAGTCAAGTTTAAACTTCAAGTAGCGCAACGAAGAGCAGCCAATATCATAGAAAATGCTAAATTTTCAAGACAGCAAAACTCTAATAAAAAGGCAAATCCAAAATTGATATCTCTGGATGATCTCGTACTAGTCCGCAATGATGCAGGACATAAATTAGACATGGTCTATAAAGGACCATATAAAGTAATACGCCTGGATGACATCCTAAATAATGTCGAAATGTTGGATACGGACGGAGGATTAATTAAGGTCCATAGGGACAGAGTGAAGAAATTCACTCCAGAATGATTATTCCTCCGGAAATCCAAAACCTTTGAAAACATTTTCCTTTTGTTAAACTTAATAACAAAGGAAGCCATTAACTTAAAATATATATATAAACTGAAGGTGCTTAGTACCTGCTCGCTTTGCTTTATCATTGTACAATTATAACAATCCTTTTCAAGTTATGTCTCATACAATCCAATTATTCATTTTGCGGATTTTTGAAACATCTGCATATGATTTTTCCCTTGAAATAGTAGTTTTTTATAAAATATCACAATTTTAAATTACTTATAATTATATTAAAATCACTTTGTTTACCTATATATAAGCTTAGAATAGATTTTTCATATACAGGACCCATCTCGTGAGAAACCTCCACCTGTCTCTGAAATTGCTGTAACTTAAGAATGATCAATTTTTGTGTAGTGATCATTCTTTCGAAAAAGGGAGGTGTAGTGTGTTTGGCTATTCGTTGTTACCATGCCTTCTGCTGGTAACATTATTTGTTTATTTTCCGTCCACATACTTATGTGTTGGACTCAAGGTGTAATTTAATAGCCCACACGAGCAGTGCTATTGGTATGCATGTATTTATGCATACCATTCACTTTCTCACGATAGCGTAAGTTATTTTTAAGTACTTTGTGTTTTAGATATAGAAAATGTAATTATTGTTAAGACAGAACCAAAACCAAGTAGTCGCACAAGCGGCTACTTAATAAATAAACGTTTTAAATATTACACTGCTACTCATTAGAATTGAAAAGTAAGCACATCATGAGTTTTATTTAAATCTTGAAAACATTGGCGATATAACATATATATACATATATACATATACATACATACATATATATAAATACATATACATATATACATACTTTTAATTACATAAGTGGATAAGGGTCTCAAAAATTTTGCAATCTCTTCGCTATTGCTGTCGAACACAATGCAGAATAAGAATTTTAAAAAAACCGATATTTGTATATAAATCTTGGTTTTTTGTGATTAGGAAAGCGAAAGTCATTGCGTGTACCTAGAACCCAACAAATTAAACATTTCCGGATGTATATTATATACGTATGTATATTTGAAATGTATTTAAAAAAAATCAATCTGAGAAAACAAAAAGGGAAATATATGCCCAATACGGTAACACGATTTTAACGCAACTGTCGCAATCTTCCATATAGAGGACATGGTTTTTATTTAAAATGACAATCTAATACAATAATTACTTCTAACCTTTCCTGCAAATAAAACTATAACTAACAATATCCAAAGTGCTTTTTAGAATCTCTACGCTATCGGTTTAGAAAACAAACAAACAAAAACCCCCAAGAATACAAACCGCTGACTACAACTCTCCGAAGCTCATCCCTGCAAATTGCAACCACCGTAAAAATATTAAACACCTTTTTCACGCAGACGTATCTATTAAATCGCAGCGCACGTCACCACATAAAATAAATCAAAACGAATGCACGTATGTGCTTTGATTGCTATCTCTCACTACACACAAGCTCTTCTACACGATCGTACTATGATTTGAGTGTTTCTTCATGTAATCAAATACCCAAGTAATTTGTATTTGGTGACTTCTTAACCACTCTGTAAATAGTACAACCATTAACTCTTTGCGTGTAGTAAAGAATTAGGGTTGTTTTCTAGTCTCCTTTACACCCTTATTTTCCCTTTTATACTAAAATTTAATCATGTTCTCATCTACGTATGAGAGGTGTGTCACAATTGCAAATGCGATGCGGCAAGACCCGTAGTCAACTACTATTCCTCAAGCCTAATCCTCATTGTTTAAATTCTTGCAGCTGATACCTGGAGTCCCGGGATCTGAGATCAGAGAGATCAACCCCAAGAGTTCCTGACGCCATTCCATCGCACGATACTATCTTACGGGAAGTACTTAATTTCATTTCATCAAAAAAAAAATGCGGTACTTTGTTAAAAAATCCTTTTAATCTTTCTTTCAGGTACAATTGACTAGCAAAATGGACAGAAGTTAGAAAAATATCACAGGTGAGTCTAAAAGCTATAATACATTCTAGTTCAAGGAGTTAAAGTAATAAAACTGGACTTCACTAACAAGGAAAATAAGTTATCTGTACTAAAATTTAGATAAACGGGACATCACGAACATGCTAATATTAAATAATAATTAAATGATTATTGCTTAGTCCCCTTAAATCTAAATATCACAGATCATTGCTTAATATCCTTGGCATGAAAGATACCAACGATTCCTCCTTGTAGTGTCCCCAGCTTGTACATACTATTGCCTATAACCTCTAGTACCCTACATTTCCGGAATTTTGGTGCAAATTTCGCGTTGAAATTTTTCTTAAAATCACTTTGCACAAAATTCCTTAAGTACACTTCCTGTCCGACGTTAAATCTTATATCTCTGCTCCTCTTGTTATATTGCCTCTCGTTCCTTTGGTATGCTTTATGTAAATTTTCCTTAACTGATTCTCTAACAATTTGTATTCCATCCTTTCTTCCAAGAATTTCCAGTTCATTATCCCCCAAAGACTTCAATTTTCTAGCTAAAATATAATCTGACCTGGAAGTGAACATTTGCTGTCCAAACACTACCATGTACGGCGTTGTACCTATGGACTCCAGCACCGCCGAACGAAGGGCACACTCTATTTCAGATATGTGAATATCCCACTCCCTATGATCAGTATTAAGGTACGCCCTTATGCCTGCTAAAAGAGACTGATTAACTCTTTCAGACGCGTTGGATTGTGGGGCATATGCTGCAGTTCTCATATGCCTCACATTATATCTCTGTAAAAAATTTTGAAATTCCTGTGAAATGAATTGTTTCCCGTTATCTGAATGGACTATTTCCGGAGTACCAAAAGTATAAAAAATTTCTTGAGTTAGATAATCTATAACTAACTTTGAAGTGGCTTTTCTCATCGGCTTTAAAAAAACAAACTTTGAAAAATGATCAAATACATTAAATACATACGCATTACCAAATTTTGAACGTGGATATTTTCCTAAAAAATCTATATAAATTTTCTGAAATGGACGGTAAGTTACTACTTCTTCCCCCATTCTTGGACGCATTTCATAATTGGCTGGTTTGATCTCCTTACAGGTCTGGCAATTATCTATATACTTCTTGACATGTACTGCCATCCTTGGCCAGTAATAAAATTGTCTCAATCGATGCAATGTTTTCCTAATCCCACCATGAGAAGTTGTTTCGGTGTCGTGTGCATTGGATATCAACGTACTAATCAAATTCTCGGGGATCCATAGTTTCCACTCGACGCCGCTGTCATCCTTGGCAAAATTGGACTTCCTAAAAATCATTCCATCTTCTATTTTCAGGTCAGGTAATTTATCTCTGTTTTCTTCAATTGCTTTTATAATTTCCTGATAGTCGGGCGATTCAAACCCAAGCAAATCCACTTCCTCAACGGAACGGGATAACATATCCGCTACGATATTTTCCGCGCCTTTTCGGTGTTCTATTTTAAAATTGAACGCCTGGAGAAGTAAAGACCAGCGAGCTAAACGACCGCTCAAGTCTTTAAGATTCATTAACCTCTTTAAGCTAGCGTGATCGGTATTAATCGTGAACTCCATCAGTTCCACGTATGGCCGGAATCGTTTGACTGCTAATACTGCCGCTAAACATTCCTTCTCGGTCACTGTATAATTTATCTGAGCGTCATTCAGTTTCTGAGAGAAAAACGCAATGGGACGATCATTTTCACGTTCGTCCTTTTGAAAAAGGACCGCGCCCACTCCAACATGTGATGCATCACATTGTATATAGAAGACTTTTCTAAAATCAGGGTGAACTAAAACCGGTGCTGTTGTTAGAGCTTCTTTCAGATCAACAAAGGCTTGCTTTGCCTCTTCCGATATTTGAAACCTTTTTCCCTTCTTCAATGTGCCACTCAGGGGAGCTGCCTTCACTGCAAAATCCTTAATAAAGCGTCTGTACCAACCGGCGGTGCCTAAAAAACTTCTCATCTGTCTGGGCGTCTTGGGAATAGGTATCTGCTCTATTGCCTTAATTTTGTCGGGATCAGTACGAAGTTTACCACCTCCAATTACAAAGCCTAAATATTTCAATTCTTTGAAACAGAATACACTCTTCTTCAACCCTATGGTCAAGTTTGCTTCTGATAAACATTTTGCTATGTCCCTCAAAAGTTGCATATGAGACCGAAAGTCCTTCGAGATCACCAGCAGATCATCGAGGTAGATAAAAACGTTGTTTTTCAGCCTCTGTGGTATTACCTTATCCATGAGACGACAGAGGCATTGCGCCGCATTACAGAGGCCGAAAGGCATGACTTTATATTGGTAATGTGGCCTACCTGGGATAGTAAATGCGGTGTATTCTCTACAATCTGGATCTAAGCCAATTTGACAAAAAGGGTATTTTAAATCCACACTGCTTATGTATACGGTCTCCTCAATCCGACTCAAAATCCCCTCGATATTCTGAATGGGGTCCGCATCCTTAATTGTGAGGTCATTTAATTTTCTTGCATCTAGACATAAACGATTTTTTCCAGGCTTACATACCAGCTTGACACGATTATTAAAAGGGCTTTCACTCTCTTCTATTACCCCTAGTTCCAACATTTTGTCCACTTCTGCGTATAGTAACTCTTGTACTTTAGGAGACACAGGATAATGTCGCTCCTTGAATGGCACATAATCCGGTGTTAATTTTATCGAATGTTCCTCCACATGAGTTTTACCTAATCCGTTCTCTTCGTAGGTTTGGAATAACGTTTTAACTTCCTCCAATTCCTCGTACTGTTGCGGGCTTAGTTGGTGCTGTTCAGGCTTTTGATTTCTTGGAGCTTCAGAGGTATTCATTATTCCTTCAAGATCCAATTCATCAATGTTTAATACTTGAGGTGCTAAATCGAATTCCCTCCAAAAATCAATACCTAGGTACACATTTTGTTCCAGTGACGGGCAGAGATAAAATTGGATCTCTCGTATTTTATTCTGGTAATTAATTAGTAAACTAATTGTGCCACAAATTTGATGTGCTCGCGCAGAAGCTGTTCTCACATTCGAATTGTACCTAGAAGCTTCCATATCTAATTCAGCCAATAACTCATAGCACCCTTTGCCCAAGATACTGACCGAAGCACCTGTATCTAGCAAACCACGCACTGTTTTACTTCCTATAGCTATTTCGGCGAACACTTTTGGGTCACCATTTGAAATGGCCTCCACTGAAGATATAACACCTTTTCTAATCTGTTTGCGCTCACTATATTGCTTTCTAGCCTTTATAATTCTTCTGGATATCGTTTTTTCCTGTTTACTATCGTTCTCAAATATTCTATTCCTAACTCTAATATAATTAAGCAATCTTTGATTGTATGATTGTCGTAGTCCTGATAATTCATTTGGCGGAGCATCTGTACCATGACCTGAGCTATTGTTTGCATCCTTTTGATCTTCGCCATTTAATCCCTTGAAACTGCGGACGTTTGGGTAGAGCGTGACTCGCCCGCCTTGGCCATGCCCTTCTGTCGGTTTCCCTGCTTATTACAGTTTGGACACCTAGGTGTTATAGTGCGTTCCAGGCCGCACTTATAACAAAATATATTTCTTGTATCGGATTCACATTCCATATAGGTATGGCCTATGCGTCTGCAATTCCAACAGATCAACTCTTTATTTGTTTTACGCGTCACCTCATCAACTACAAAATCATTATGTTCCTTATAATCTGTCGCTCGTAAATCATCCTCATATAATTCATTCACTTTGGGATGTGCATTGTAACGGGTAGCATTATCGGCAGAAAAACGAACTTCTCATCTCGGGAACCTCTTCTCTATCTCCTTACATTCCTCCCGCAGCTGCTCAATATTATAAATTGCCATAGGATATACCAGTCTCGCTAAATGTTCTCTAACATTTCGTTTTAGTACCTTGATCATCTCATATTCCGGTATTGGGGAACGAAGCTTTGACCTAATCCTCAACATGGAGTGGAAATAGGCATCAAGAGACTCATTGGGTTGTTGACGTCTCTCCAACATCTCCTGCATGATCTCAAAATCACTTCTGTTTGCTTGAAATTGATTCAACAGGCTATATCTCAATGTTGGCCAGTCAGGTATACCGTTTTGGGTTTTTAAATACAGCCAAAACCATTCCTTAGCCTGCCCCTTAAGTAACCTATGAAAATCCCTAATTACTTCTTCCCAAGGTATAATATAGCTTGCCTGTAACAGCTCTATCCGAAAAACAAAATCTTCAATCGACACTCCACTACCACCGCCTTAAATACAATATCCCATTTGTCTACTCTTATCTGACCTTCCTCGGGACGGACATTCAAATATCTCTGATGTGAATGGAAATTCGGGGCATTAGACAAAATGTTACTGAACCTATTCGCCTGCTGAGGAGCTCGATTTTCTCTTGGTATATACTGTTCAGCCGCTCGCCCTTGGTTATTATTAGCTGGCATCGACTCTGGAATGTGGTTGTTGTGGTGTATCTGATGATCACGGGTACCTGGATTATTCGTATTCTCGGTATTGGTCACGACTATCTTATTTGAATGTTGTCCCTCCAGGCTACTTCTACTGGACCTTGAATCGAATGGATGTTGAATATTGCTTTGCGAGTTGGACGACGACTTAATCACTTTCTGAACCTCTAACATGATTCCTTTTAATCCCTCTTGCACAGTGGTTTGAATTAATTCCGACATCTCAATTTTCAATGACTCTTTTAACGAAAGTCCCTGCTCATTATTTCCGGACTGATTATCTTGGGCATCAACTTCTATAAAACACTCTTGCCGAATGGAAGCCCCACCTTCCTCCGGAACATCGGAAATAATTTCCCTACCCGTATCTACCCTTTCAGAACTCATAATTGTTCCTGATAAGCCTCGGAATTGTGGATCCTGAAAGACCGTAGACTGGCGTGGAGAATGCACAACCTTTGAGGATACTCCTGCTCTATTTTGATCAAACTCTATCGATCTTCTACTTTTTGGGTCGGTCATGACTGCTAATGCTATCGGTATGTATCAATGTTTTTACTATAATTTAACAATAAAACTAATGTATTACGTATCTGTAGGAGTCTAAATTGTAGTATATTCCTATGACAACTGTGTTCTGTTCTATGTGTATTCTGGACTATTTATTTATTTATAGTATCTATATATATATATATATATATATATATATATATATATATATATATATATATATATATATATATATATATATATTTTTTTTTTTCTTCTCTATCTGTACGATTACGAATTATAGTATATTCTTAGGACTACTGTATTCTGTTCTATTTGGATGCTTGATTATTTATTTATTTTATCTTTATTTATTAATCTTTATTTTTATTTATTTATATTTATTTATTTATATTTATTTATTTATTATTTTATCTGAATTTCTTTTATATTTTTACTAAGTGTATCAATATTTGTTCGGTGTGTTTGTAAGTTTGTAAGTAGGGTGACTTCATGTTATTAAAACAAATAAAAAATTTAATTCTAGTTTCCTACCTATATCGCAGATTCCTTAATTGTAGTAAACCCCCCTAAATTGCACTAATTCCCTATACCTAAAATGCTACTGATGTTACTGACAAAGTACAACAGGTCATCGTATTATTTATGTAAAATTGACTAAGTAAAACTTAAGTAGATATGGTCCGGTTTCCCTGCCATATGCCTTAAGTTTCCCTTGTATAAAATAAACTCCTATTTCTGAGTCTAATATTCTATCTTCCAGTGCTCATGATGCCATACCACATACATACATCAGGCCACTGGAAAATACTAGTAACATTAAGCAAACATGATTCCGACTTGCCATGTGCCTTAATTTACCTACCGCTAAACACGTAACAAATAACTACATATATCACTCATACACTAATATACTTGATATCTTCATAATTTATCCTATATTCGTGCAAATGGTCTGTGCTGTTTATTACAGCCATGCCACGAACTACATACATACACTATTATTTTGATTAAAATTTTATCTACTCTTTCCTTCTACTTTCAGTTCAGGTGTCATATTGTCACCTGCCTTCAACTTAGTATTGTCTTCTGCCCCACGTTGGGCGCCATATTGTCACACTAACCCTTTTACATACACCCAGTAAGCCGCCTAGCAATTTCCCTAACTAGCTCAGTGACGTCAGGGGAGGTAGGACTCGCGACTACCGGTGCAGGGCGTGACAATAAAATTTATAAATGAAGAGACAACAGTACAAATTCAGACATACTCATTGCGGACGGATCATAAAACAAAACTACAACTAAATATCCCGTGACTAGATTTGGGCGAAAAGGTGTGACTTGGTCCCCACTAGCTGCCCACCCTACCTTGGTAACATAACAAAACATTTCTTATGTTACCCCTACAACTATCAACAACTCAGTCACCCTCTTATATACTTAAACTTACCACACCATATCTACAAAATTTAGCCGGACAACTTTTTTTTTACTTCAGCCAAAATAAATCATATTTCTGTCGATTTCTATATATATATATATATATATATATATATTTTTTTTTTTTTTTTTTTTTTTTAATTTTATAGCAACATTATAAACATGTATAATACACTATAAATTCCTTAAAATACTAAACCTAACCATAATCTCTATTAATTTAATAACAAAAAAAATCGTAAACACAAAAGAATACCAAAAACAGAAAGTGAGTAACTTAACTAATGTAGCAATACTAATAATATTACAATTATTGCTCCTAACGAAAATCCCAAAATTACCTGGACTCCTGCCAATGGACAGTCACACGAACGAAATATTACAACACTTTATACCTATTTGAGAGAGCTCTCTAAAATGGCCTAATTATCTTATAAGTTTTTTTTTTTAGATTCAACTATCACTAACACTCCCGACGCAACGGGTACTTTTGGGCTAACAAAATTTATTAATAAATTCACAAAATGAAACTTTAAACTAACTACAATAACTATAAAACATTAAATTATTCCTTAACACTAACAAATCTTTTCCTATCTATTCAGACTTAATCTATAAAATATAACTCCCTACTCATATTACAACAATATTCTCCTTTTTTATTTTATTTTTTTATGTGTTACCATTTTTTTTTTAATTTATTTTCTTTTTATCCACAAGGTGCAAAAACTTATATATTATTAATTTAAATTTAAACTTGTATTTTATGTTTTTTTTAGAGGTATAACAAAGCATATTCTAACAAACTTTCCGCCTTCACTACTTGCGCGATTCTCTTGAATAAAACTTAAAATGGAACGGACTCACCAAAGGTACTACTCTGGATCATATATACGGCGCCTTGGCTGACCAGTATCTTCTCTCCGTCTGTTGAATGACTTAACTTTCCTCCGTCCAGTAGATTCCGTCTCCACAGTATCGCATTACCATTCTTGCACTTCAGCACAAAATTTCTTCAAAGTGGACCCCTCGGCTGGTAATAAACCCGGCTTGTTTATTACTTCCTTCCCCTTTTTTTATTTTATTTATTATTACTGATTCTCCATTTGCTTAAGTTTTCTTATTAATTTTTTTTTTCTTCACCGTCCTGGCTTCCGCTGTTGTGTAACTCAATTGATCGCCACCACAGAATTAAAATTTTCGTTTTTCTTGATCTACTGACCTACCTCAACAGTTTCCCAATTCGCCCTAAAAGTACGTAAAAATTTTCCTAAAATTTTATATTCTTCTTCCTCTAACTCATATAGATAACCTATCCTACCATAACTACCTAAAACTACCTACAGATACAAATGCACATTATTTCTTTTTTGCTTTTGCACATACACCTACATCACAAAGTCAACAACCTCTAACATACTGACCTTGAATTTGTTTATTCTTGTTTTTCATTTGTCTCTTTATACAAGTGTCATTGAACCTTGCCATCATGAAATTTAACATTTACAACAGGGCTCCTCAATGGGAGAAAATATTTAAGTATAATGTATTTGTGAATTTTTCATGGGTTAGTGACTGTTTTTTTAAGCAAGAGCGTACAAATAATGTTGCCAGACGACGTCATTTTTACGACTTTTTATGCCAAAAATAAAATGACATGAAATATTTAAATAAAGTTTTCATTAATATGTATTTCTTAAATTTAATTAATATAGGCGAACTTCCATATAGTGAATAAATTATACACTCCACGCAATATTTGTAAAGCTAAAATTATTTTAATTTTTTTTCCGAATTTATTAATGTACATAATGTTGGAATATTTTGACTTATATATTGCCATTTTATCTGACATAAAAACATTGTGTTCCGTTATTTCTGTTTAAAAATAACGTGATTTAAATATTAAATTTGAACGAAATATTTAAAAGACCAAGTCCAGGAAATTATAATAGAGGAGTAAAAAAATCTAAATATGAATGTGGAATCAAAACATTTTGCTTCTTACTTTTAGTTAAGAGAAAAAACATATTTAATAAAAAAGACTTACAAATCAAAAAATTTGCTTTCAAGTCAATTCATCTATTAAAATGTTTGTAATTTTGAAAAAATTCTATATAAGGACGCTACTAGACGTTGAAACTCGTACTTCTAGCAATATAATTCGTAAAATATTAGTAATAGGTGATAGCTACATTAAAGCTAATTAAAAAATCTAAATAATAATAATCGGCAATGTAACTTCTGAGATATAGAGCCTCGGAAAAAAGAGCCTTATGTACCCTCTTCTCCCCATAAAACTTTTTGCAATAAAAAAATTTATAGGAACAAAAATATTAAACAGAAGCAATTTCTTATTTTACGTATACTTCAAATTGAACTTACTCATTGTTTTTAAATATTTTTGTCAAAATAACACCGTTTTATATGAATAATTTAAAGCATTTTTTAATTCTGTGGAAATGTTGAGGTATTTTTCATAAAACTACCGTAATAAATTCACATTAACGATTCGAAAAAGTAATATGAAGATTTTGATGTTTTTTCTCCAAAATTTGGCGATATTGCATCTATTTTGTCTGGCAACTATGTGAACAAGAAAGAACATTTAAAGGTGTTGCCGTTGATCACAAAATCAAATTGATAATAATATAAGAAGGCAAAATTAGTTTTCACTTTTATAAATGTGTGAAATTGATTTTTGTTTCTATAGCCTATATTCTATTCACAATTTCGACCGAAATGCTGTCAAAGCCCATATAAAAAGAATTTAGTCGAAATAAGCGTGGAAAAATTTGGTTTACTATGAAAAACACGTAAAATTTTTCTGAACACAATTTTGCTAAAAATTTTTCGAAAATTCAAACAGAGTACCGACCTTATCGCTGTGAGCCCTTGTATGAAGTATAATTTTTTGGCCTCCTAAGCGCACACAAAAATTTAATTTAATTGACTGTTAAAGTTCGACGAGGAAAGTCGCATGTTTTTTATGAAAAAAAAATTTACTGCAAAATTAAACAAAATTTGTATTTTAATAGGCTTATATTAAAATATTCTATTATAGACAATACTATCTTCCAATGGAGATATAAAATATTATAAAACCATTTTTGTATCATACAAAATTACTAAAAATCATAATATATATAAATTCATCCATCCAAGAATACAAAAAATCGAACGATGGCAACGCGGGTTGAAAATTTAGTCATGCATTTGTTGTTGTCTATGAATAAAATTTTTATTTTCTCTTCTCTCATTGATGTGAATTTCGTTACTGTTCGTGTTGCGTATGTGAATACGTGTAAAAAATCCGATTGGCACTCGTATCTGGAGTTTAATCGCTGAGGAGCCCTGATTTACAATAAACACTACAACAAACATATAGGTTAAAAAAAAATTGCATACATATTCGCACACAGAACAAAGTAAGCACAACAATAACAAGTGATCAGACGTAAGAAAACAAATCTGTTTATTCTTTTCCTACCCTGTTAACCCTTTGAGGACTAACAAACCATACAAGACTAACCACACAACAATTAACATACCCTACATAGTTTTGTTTAAGAAAAACTCAAATTTTTACAATTTGTCTGCCGTTGGCAAACAATAAATTGGAATTAGGTTAAAGTCTACTGATGATTTGGTGTAAGAACCAATGAAATGCAGGCATATAGACATACTTGACCACATAACAAACAAAAAGCATTAATTTAGTTGAGACAATATGTCGAATAAACGATTTTAAAAAAATTAATATATATAAAAAATAAAAACCGAAAGAGAACGCAAAAAAAACGTTATATTCGACAGGGTCGAATCTTAAATACCCTCCAAATATTTAGTAAGTGAATTTAAAATGTTTAACTTGGTGGGACATAGTTCCTTTATATACTATCGTACGTCAACGCCCACTAAAGGGGGCGGGGTTCAAAAAATATACAATATCATGTTTTCCACAGACGAACGTATGGGCATTGCTAGACCGTCTTAGACTTCATCACTGATCAAGAATATGTTTACTTTATGGGGTCCAATTCTCTTTAGAGGGTATAAAACTGTATTTTGGCGGGGTCGCTCTGGCAAGGGCTGTGGAGGAAACATTTCACCTTTGTCATAAAACTCTAAAAATAAATGCTTGGGATAATTATATACAAAATTAAAATTTCTTTTTTTGATAGGGTCATTTTTAGGGCACAGGGGGAGAGGGGTTAGGGCAGAAACAGGTAGACATAAAACTTTATAAATAAATACTTGGGATGATTATACACAAAATTAAAAACATATTATTTATTTATAATAGGGTCATTTAGCGGGCAAAGGGGGAGAAGGAAGTAGGGCATCACAGGCAGTCATTAAAGATAAATGGTTAGGATGATTATATACAAAATTTAAAACTTTTTTTTGTAGGGTCATTTAGGGGGCAAAGGAAGAGCGGTGGGGGGGGCAGAAATCGGCAATCATAAAACTCTAAAGATAAATGGGTCATTTAGGGGGCGAAGGGGAAGGAGGGGGTAGGGCAGAGAAATACCAGGTTTCGTCTCAGCTTCGTCATTAAAGCTTAAAAATGTTATTTTTAAGGAATGTAGGCTTAAGTAAAACAATTTGTTAAATTTTTATGCTATTTTTGCCTATAATAACGCCCACTAAAGTGGGCGGGGTCAAAAACTATTTTTATTTTATTTAATGGCTTCAAATTTAAGGCGTTGGACCGTATTTGACATAAAAATGTATCATTTGCTTAACAAAATAACCAAAAAACTTTAAAAATTATGTTGTTTTTTCTGGGTTGGTTTAGTTTTTCTTAGGGGAACTTTTTCCCCTCTTGCCCGATTTAGCCCATCTTCGAACTTAACCTGCTCTAAGCTTTAAAATATATTTATGCCAAATTTCAAGAGTCTAGCTCTTTTAGTTTGGACTGAATCGTGATTTCCACAGACGGACGGACGGACGGACATGCTCAGTTCGTCTTAGATTTCATCACTGATCAAGAATATATATACTTTGTGGGGTTTGAGATGGATATTTCGATGCGTTACAAACGGAATGACAAAGTGAATATACCCTCCAAATTCTTTTTTGGAGGGTATAAAAATAACTAAATAAAAATTACAAAATAATGTTTTTCTTGAAAGGCCTATTACATTTTTTATTTTCAACAACTTTCATATTCTTGACTAGATGAAACAAATTTTTAAACGTTTATTTAATTACGACTTTTTATTGTATTGGCAACACTAATCTGTTTATTGTCGCCTATGAAAATACAAATTAGTTTATTAAATTGAATTAAGATTGTGAAAAAGAATACGAGAACTGTATCAAGCTGACGTTTTTCCAATTTATTATTGGTAGCTCAAGCCAAAGCTTAAATTTGTATGTAGTAAGAATTTTAACGAACATTTTATATTGCTATATTAAATTGAATTAAGATTCTATAGGCTAATTGTTCGAAATTTTTAATTTAAATCTCAGAAAGACATGATAAATATTCCAAGGCACAAAGGCAAGTCAACATCAGTTTTTGTTATTCAACTTACACAGCAGAGCAGAACATTGGCCTCCTGAAGACAAAAATATCTACATATCACTCCTTGAGATCCGACTATAAATGTAGAAGACATAATGAAAAATGTATTTTGGCAAAAAGAAAAAAAAAAGAATTTATTTTCCAAATCACCTTGCTTATATTCCGTGGAGTACGGCGAACTTTTTTTTCGAGACGCCCTAATGTACATACTTCAGCTTGTACAAAACAATCAATTGAGTATGAACACAAAACATACTTAGGATCACGTTATGGTCTGTAACTCTGACACCAATCAAGTCTCAGACCTTTAAATTTTCTGGAAATGTAGAAGAGAGTCTAATGCTTGACATATATTTTTTTAAGAATTTTAAAAATCATACTTTTTCAGATATAGACCTTTGAACTCAAGACCCTAAAAAATAACCTTTGACCTTTTCTTTAAAAAACGCAGTATGCATATTATTTTAAAGGGTGCTCTTTCACCTTTAAAACGATATCAAAAAAATAAATTATCTTGCATAGTTCAAAAGTTCTATCGCTTTTTGCAAGGAGAGTTTTGTGAGTTTTCAACATTTCTTACAACTTTTATGACGTCATATTTCGGAACCCGAATGGATCTGGGGCCAAATTTTTTTGTTTAATTATACTCTTATAGTGTATAATATTTGTGTTGAATTTCATTGAAATCGGAGGTGATGATGCCGAAAATGCCATATTTTCGTGGCGGTTTGACGTGTTTTAACTCAATAGGTGATTACATTTAAAAAATATGTCTAAGAAGAGAAAGACATTTTGGAGTACTTTGAAATGATATTATTATATTATGAATTATATGCGTCCTATATTCTAGGAGTTATAACAACAACAAAAATAAATAAATAAAATTAAAAATATATAAAAAACAAGTAAAAGTGCTATATTCGGCTGTGCCGAATCTTAAATACCCTTCACAGATGTCATTCTTTTCGTTTAAATTTTTCCGCTAGGAAGCTAATTGTTTGGCTTTTCTTATGTCTAATACCTCTGAACGTCTTTCAAATATATTAAATATGCTTAATTTTCAAAAAAAAAATCGTTTCATATACACAAAAAAGTTCTAATTGTAAAACCGTAGAATCGTCTTTTAGATTTTTTGGTTTTTAATACCAATTTATTTCTTCCTGATATATAAAGTAGGTATTATTCATCATAAAAATCAAAAATAGCATATTATATGTTTATTTTAATGAATCAGAAAATGTCAATTTTCCAACCTTGGAACCGAATTTTTAGTTTTTAAAATGTTTAATACCAATTTAATTCCTAGCGAAACATAAAATATGTTAAATTCACTGAAAAAAAAAACAAAATTGGGAACTTATATGGCTACTTTTATGTACCAAAAATTTCGATTTTCCAACCCTGGAGCCGAATTTTAAATTTCTAATACTAATTTAATTTTTTGATATATAAAATAGGTTTAATTCACTAAAAACAAAAAATTTGGAATTTATGTGGGTACTTTTATATACCAAATATATTTCGATTTTCCAACTCTGGAAGCCAATTTTTATTTTTTTACCAATGCAATTCTTAGTGAGGTGTAACATAGTTTTACTTGACAAATAAATTAAAATTTTTAAACTTTTTGGTCACTTTCATGTACCATAAAATATTTCATTTGTCCAACCCTGGAGTAGAAATTTTGATTTTTTTAAATTTTAACACCAACTTTGATTTTCCTGAACTAAAAAATAATTTTAATTAGTAAAAAACCGACGTTAGTTGCCTTTTTGGTTAATTTTATGTATTAAAAAATATAAATTTCCCAGCCCTGGAAGCGAAATTTTATTTTTTTACCAATCCTCCTCTTCATTAGGTATAAAGTCGTTTTATTTAAGAAAAACTTAAAATTTGCAACCATTTTGGTCACTCATGTACTACAATATATTCCATGTACCAAAAAAACTTTCATCTTCCCAACCCTGGAAGTGAAACTTTATTTTTTTTGTTTTTTTTTTTTGCAAATGCAAATTCTCATGAGTTATAAAGTAGTGTTATTTAAGAAAAAATTACAATTTTGAACCATTTTGTTCACCTTCATGAACCATAAATTTTGTTCTTCTTAAATTATAAGACAGTTTTAGTTAGCAAAAAAAAATCAACATCAGTTGCCTGCTTGATTACTGTCACGTATAAAAAAAATTAATATCCCACCCCTGGAAGCAAAATTTTAATTAAAAAAAAAATTTTTTTTTGGTCAATGCAAATCTTCATGACGTATAAAGAGGTTTTGTTAAAGAAAAACTTGAAATTTTTAACAATTTTAGTTACTGCATGTACTACAAAATACAGAATGAGCGGAAAAAATTTTTTTAATTTCCCGTCCTTGGAAAAAATTTAATTTTTTTAGTTGTTAATAGACCATTGAGGCTTCATAAAGCACGAAATAAGTTTAATTTACAAACATTAAAAAAAATAATTGATTTTTGATATAAACTTTGCGTCGAGAAATGGGTGTAAGCTTCCCAGCTCTGGAACCGTACTTCGGATCTTTCTGAATTCATTATCACTCTATTTAAGTTCATTTCCAATCCAACGGGCCAAGAACGAAGTCTCTAGCTCTTCTGATGGCTTGGGAAAACCGATTTCACGTACAGACGGACATCGCTCAATCGTCATCGCTATTCATAAGGATAAAGAATATACATACTTTATGGGGTCCCATATTGATATCGAAGAAATTACACACGGAATGACAAACCTATATATACCCTTTCACTTTTTTGTGAAGGGTATAATAAAAGCCGGGAGATCGCAAAAAAAAAATTTACAAAATAATGTTTATTCTTGAAAGGGCTATTACATTTTTTATTTTTAGCAATTTTCATATATTTGACCTGTTTGAAAATATTTTTAAACGCGTGTTTATTTAAGATGTTTCACTGTGTTAGCAGCACTAACTTATTTATTGTCGCCTATGAAAATAGAAATTACTTTATTTTGACTACAACCAAGGTATATCAATGTAAGGTCGACTCGCGGCGAAAGCGAATTAATATGGATCTTCTTGGACTGTCAAACAGTTTCGTATGTCAAATTAGTAACCCATACTGAAGCCGAAGCTGAGGGAATTGTGGTAAAAATAGTGTATGTTGATATATAAGTATTTAAAAAATTTGAACTGTTGCTTATTTACCAAGTTCGTGACGGTCCAGATGATACTGGTAGATATTTTGATCGTCCCGGTAAATTGTCGGATTACTTCCCCTCTCCGTACCCGAACGAGGAGGCTGCTAATAATGGTGCCTATCCACCTGACTTAAGTTACATTGTTTCAGCCCGTAAAGGTGGGGAAGACTACATCTTCTCCTTACTTACCGGGTACTTTGACGCACCAGCTGGTGTACAACTGCTTGAAGGTCAATATTTTAACCCCTATTTCGCAGGTGGTGCAATTGGTATGGCCCAAGTGCTGTACAATGAGGTTAGTAATATTTCATAATAAACCAATATTGTAGTTACCATTTCATTTGTCTTAAGGTTATTGAATATCAAGATGGCACCCCACCTACTCAAAGTCAATTTGCCAAGGATGTAGCTGCTTTTCTTAAATTGACCTCAGAACCAGAACATGTTCACAAGAATGTGATTATTAAAGTTATAGGTATCATGACATTCTTGACCATCATTTCTTATTACATTAAGAGACACAAGTGGTCTTCATTGAAATCAAGAAAGATCTTCTACGTGCCCAAGAAAGATTCGAAGCTAAATTATTTATAAAATAATAAAAACGCCCCACATTTCTATTTACAACCAAAAGATTATGCAATTAAACTCACTTTACAGAAGAACTAGAGCCACTATAATCTGCTGATAGTGATTGAAAAATAAATATGTTATTAGAAAAATGTTTAAACTAAGAGCTAAATTTAAAACCAAGGAAAAGTCAAAGAAAATAAAAATTACTGTTACGCGTAATTTAAATAACCAAAACAAACTGAAGTTATCTCTTAAGGAAAAGTTTCTCATTCAACAACTCCTGCAGAATTAATATTTTTATGCAAATACTTTTACTCAAACACTTATTCTTCTAGTCAAAATAAAAATTTTCTTCAAATGCTGAAATTTTTAGAAACGATTGAAGGTGTTGTCTGCTAAAGTATTTCAAGATTTTTAAACTTTTTCATTTCTCATATCGAAATACGTGCACATATGTATGTATGCATATACTTAAAACCTCAAACTTGAAGTTTTTTCGTTTTGTAATGAGTTCAGTAGCAAGATAACGCACATACATATATAAGAAAACATAGTAGAGAAACACTATGGACCTCACTGTGTAAATCACGGCACCAAAGTGATATTTATATGTAAAGCAAGTAATAAAAGCGCAGATTTCCAATTTGTTTTTTACTTTTTATAAGAGTTATAAAAGTACTGTAAGGCAAAACAACGTCTGAATTTCTATGCACTTGTTCGGTGAACAAATTGTATGAAAAACAAGTAAAAGCGCTATATTCGGCTGTGCCGAATCTTATATACCCTTCACAGATGTAATTCTTCTTTCTTTCTTTCATGCCAAAACAGAAAGTAGGTTTAATTAAAATATCAAAATAATGTTATCGGTTACTTTTATATTTAAGAAAACGTTTAAATTTTTCGGCTAGGAAGCTAAATTTTTGGCTTCTCTTATATCTAATACCTATGAACGTCTTTCGAAAATATTATATATATTTAATTTACAAACAAAACAAAAAATCCGTTTCATGTACCCCAAAAAGTTCTAATTGTCCAACCGTAGAATCGTCTTTGGTTTTTAATGTTGTTGGTTTTTAATACCAGATTACTTCTTTCTGATAAATAAAGCATGTATAATTCATCATAAAAATCAAAAATAACAAATAAAATGGCTGATTTTATGAATCAGAAAATGTCAACTTCCTAACCCTGGAACCGAATTCTTAATTTTTTAATACTAATCTAATTTTTTCTGATATATAAAATAGCTTTAATTCACTAAAAACACAAAATTTTTAATTTATGTATGTACTATTATGTACGAAAAGTATTTCGATTTTCCAACTCTGGAAGCGAATTTTTATTTTTTTACCAATGCAATTCTTAGTGAGGCGTAACATAGCTTTAGTTGACAAAAAAAAATACTATTTTTAAACTTTTTGGTCACTTTCACGTACCATAAAATATATCATATGTCCAAACCTGGAGTCGAAATTTTGATTTTTAAGATTTTAATACCAAATTTGTTCTTCCTGAATTATAAAACAGCTCTAATTAGCAAAAAAAACAACGTCAATTGCCTTTTTGGTTACATTTATGTTTAAAAAAATTTCAATTTCCTAACCCTGGAAGCGAAATTTAAATTTTTTAAAATTTTCTTTATCAATGCAAATCTTCATGAGGTATAAAGTAGTTTTGTTTAAGAAAAAGTCAAATTTTGCAACCATTTTGGTTATTACATGTACTACAAAATATTGCATGTACCAAAAAAAATTTAATTTTTCTAACCCTGGAAACGAAATTTAAATTTTTTTTGTTTGTTTTTTTTATCAGTGCAATGCTTCTTGAAGTATAAAGTAGTTTTATTTACAAAAAATTGCAAATTTTTTACCATTTTGGTAACTTTCATGTACCATAAAATATTGCACTTGTCCATCCCTGGATTCGAAATTTTATTTTTTATTTTTGAATTTTTGATACCAATTTTGTTCTTCCTAAATTATACGACTGTTTTAGTTGGCAAAAAACAAAAAACAACAACATCGATTGCCTGTTTGATTACTTGCATGTACAAAAAAAAATTCAATTTCCCACCCCTGGAAGCAAAATTTGAATCTAAAATTTTCTTTTCTTTTTGCCAATGCAAATCTTCATGACGTATAAAGAGGTTTTGTTAAAGAAAAACTTAACATTTTTAACAATTTTAGTTACTACATGTACTACAAAATACGGAATGGGCCGAAAAAAAAATTTTTATTTCCCATCCCTGAACATTTTTTTTTTATATTTTTAGTTTTTAATACACCATTGAGACTTCCCAAAGCACGAAATAGGTTTAGTTTGCAAACATTAAAAAAAATAAATTATTTTTGGTATAAATTTAGCGTCGAGAAATAGGTGCAAGCTTCCCAGCTCTGGAACCATAGTTCGGATCTATCTGAATTTTAACACCACTCTATTTAAGTTCATTTCCAATCCAACGGTCCAAGAATGAAGTCTCTATCTCTTCTGGGGGCTTGGCTAGACCTGTTTCATTACTTTCACTTATAAAAACAATGCAATTTCCCAACCCTGGAAGTAAAATTTGAATTTAAAAACAAAAATTTTTTTTTGCCAATGCAAATCTTCATGACGTATAAAGTGGTTTTGTTAAAGAAAAACTTAAAATTTTTAACAATTTTAGTTACTACATGTACTACAAAATACGGAATAAGCGGAAAAAAATTTTTTTCTTTCCCATCCCTGGAAAAATTTTTTTATTTTTTTAGTTTTTAATAGACCATTGAGGCTCCCTAAAGCACGAAATAGGTTTAATTTACAAACATTAAAAAAAATAATTGATTTTTGGTAAAAATTTTGCGTCGAGAAATAGGTGTAAGCTTCCCAGCTCTGGAACCATACTTCGGATCTTTCTGAATTTCAATAGCAGCCTGTTTAAGTTCATTTCCAATCCAACGGTCCAAGAACGAAGTCTCTAGCTCTTCTGGGAGCTTGGGAAAACCGATTTCACGTACAGACGGACGGACAGACGGACATCGCTCAATCGTCATCGCTATTCATAAGGATCCAGAATATATATACTTTATGGGGTCCCATGTGCATATCGAAGAAATTACACACGGAATGACAAACCTATATATACCCTTTCACTTTTTTGTGAAGGGTATAACAAAAAGACTAAAGGCTGTATCAGATACGAAGCGAAAAGTTCGGCAACTCTCATCCTTTTGCGAGCTTTGACAGCTGGCATAATTTTCTTTTATTCCTTTGCCAAATTCGGACGTAAGTTTTTTTATACCCTCCAAAAAAGAATTTGTCATTCCGTTTGTAACGCATCGAAATATCCATCTCAGACCCCATAAAGTATATATATTCTTGATCAGTGATGAAATCTAAGACGAACTGAGCATGTCCGTCCGTCCGTCCGTCCGTCTGTGGAAATCACGATTCAGTCCAAACGAAAAGAGCTAGACTCTTGAAATTTGGCATAAATATATTTTAAAGCTTAGAGCAGGTTATGTTCGAAGATGGGCTAAATCGGGCAAGAGGGGAAAAAGTTCCCCTAAGAAGAACTAAACCAACCCAGAAAAAACAACATAATTTTTAAAGTTTTTTGGTTATTTTGTTAAGCAAATGATATATTTTTATGTCAAATACGGTCCAACGCCTTAAACTTGGAGCCATTAAATAAAATAAAAATATTTTTTGACCCCGCCCACTTTAGTGGGCGTTATTATAGGCAAAAATAGCATAAAAATTTAACAAATTGTTTTACTTAAGCCTACATTCCTTAAAAATAACATTTTTAAGCTTTAATGACGAAGCTGAGACGAAACCTGGTACTTCTCTGCCCTACCCCCTCCTTCCCCTTCGCCCCCTAAATGACCCTACCAAAAAAAAAATTGTTTTTAAATTTTGTATATAATCATCCCAAGCATTTATCTTTAGAGTTTTATGACTGCCTATTTCGTTCGTCTGTGGAAAACATGATATTGTATATTTTTTGAACCCCGCCCCCTTTAGTGGGCGTTGACGTACGATATTATATAAAGGAACTCTGTCCCACCAAGTTAAACATTTTAAATTCACTTACTAAATATTTGGAGGGTATTTAAGATTCGACCCGGTCGAATATAACGTTTTTACTTGTTTAAATATCTGAATGTGTTTTAATCAAAGGTAAATATGTATGTACAATTTATGTAATAAATATTTAAGAAAAAATAGTTATTATTTAGTCAATAATAATATAAATATATGTATGTATGTAAATAACAAAATTATCAGCACTTCTTTTTAGTAAACAAACAATGTGCGACTGTTGTGAAAGTTTTTAATGTGTCATATACCTTTTGCTTTACGTTTTTCTTTTAAAGTTTAACCCCGGTATTCATAAAATTTAAAATGAGTTTGAAATGTATATTAATCAAAGTTTTTCATACAAAATTTTCTTAAAACAGATTTCAAATACGTTTTATTTTTTTATGAATTCCGGGGTAAGACTCCAAGCAAAGCGGCGAAGTTGTATCTGATCTAACATATTTGATTTTGTTTTTCAATTAAAATTTACTTACGCGATGCGATTTACATAATCACGGTGTTTTTTTCATTGACATATGATACTATTATTAGTATGTTAAAAGAAATGGTACTTTTGGAGCTTTTTTATGTCGCTCCAAATGTGAGGATTAATACACTGAATATTTTCATTATTTTCGGTTAAAGTTAAATACGGAACCGCAAACATTTTACATTAACAAATGAGCAAAAAAGAAAAAAACAGTTAACTACATTACTCCTCGAGTACATATTTATGTACAACATTTATACCCATACATTTGTGTTAATATGTAAAGTATATACATATTTATAATTGACAGAATTAAGAAAAACTACCGCATACACTTATATTTCAAAACTTACATGATCCATTCTAATTTGATGTCCGTACGCCAAAATACATATTTGATTTGCAATCGAACCCAACACCGACACTAGATCCGAAGATCGGGCATCGAGATTAGCATATCTAGATTGATATGAAATATCGGTATTAGCATAATATTATTATGTTAAACGAAATTGTCTTACCTTAACATTAAATTAAGTTCGGGTTTCCATCTGTATATATTTTCTACAATTTTTGAAATAAACACACTTTTGCCACAACCACTTGGACCGGAAACTATTAAAGGATGAGCAGTACTGTCTTTTATATATCTGGAAGAATATATATATATATGTATATATGTTATATCTGTATGTGAGTGTATTAGAGTTGTCAACCGATTCAGAAAAATTTGTTTAATCTATAAAGCAAAGGCAAACTTCGAATAATTTTAATATTACGATTTTTGAATAACGAATAGAAAAAATATTTGCATTAAAAATTCCAATAAAAATTCAGAATTTATTGCCATACGTTTTGAATGGTTACATACAAGGTCTGTTCCAAGTAATTTCGGGCAAGTTTGGGCTAATGAGAGTAAAAAGAAAATTACTCTCTCAAAGTGCCAAATCTACCCAAATTTGCTGGAACGCAAAAAACCATAACTATATATTTTGAAAAACTAGTTCTGCTTACTTTTAAAATTAATTTTTATTTTAGTGGTTTTATACACTGAATAAGGCTCAACATCATGAAATGAAAGATTAGCATCATTATAAATGTAACATGTCGTCTTCATCAGACTCACTTGATGTGTCCATAAGTTGTTCAGTAATCTGAAAAAGCATTTTTGTATACTAAACAAATGGACAAATATGAGCAAATGTACTAACAACTTCAAGTTTTTTTGAAAAATCTTCCATTTTACTTTTAACCAATTTTCAATTAACAACTTCTTTCCTTTATTTGTAAATTTTCTTTTTACTTTTTTATTTTCAAATGTAAACAAAAAACAGCTGATAATATAATTCTTGCCCAAACTTACCGAAAGAAATAGTTCGGGCGACTTTGTACAGGAAATAAAAAAAATTACTCTCTCATTTTCTCTCAAAATTGCACAAAAATTGTTATCTGGAACGTATTTGGGTAACTTTGGGCGAGTTCGGGCTGTTTCGGGCTGCATCTGGAACACAGCTACAAAGTGTAGAAAAACTTTAAACTATTTGAATAAAATGTATGTATTGAGAGCCTGTTTTTGTAAATAAAGTTAAAAATTACGTCTGGGAATTTATATTGAAGCAACAATAAAAAAACTCAAATGTGTTTTTATTTAATTTAACAAAATGGCAGTTAAATTTGTTTTTAAAAGCAATACGAGTATAAATCAGTAAAAATTATTGTAAGCTAATCAATTTGTAAGTTTTTTGCTAATAAAAAAAATTGCTATTTTTTTGTAAATTATAATTGGCCAAACTCTATTTTCAGTGTTTTATGTAAATAAAAATTCTATTTTTATTGCATGTTTGTCATGACGTTTCATGACAAACTATAGATCTTCGTCTATTTAATGAAAAGAAAATGTTAACAAATTTGTAAATGCATAACAAAATGTTTTATTAAAACTTTTTCTTACACGACATTGTGTGTAACTGACGCTTAAATTATCGGTGTCTTCTTTGATGCTCGTTATTTTGTGCATTTTGTGTTGAATTCTAAAACTTTCTGTTATATATCTTTTTCTCAATGTTGTTTTCTTTATCCAATATTTTTGCATTGTCAAAGTCTGGCTTATGTTGTGATTTTATTACATGTTGTGATGTGTCTTTAGTTTTCTTTGCCTATGTGTATAAAGGTATGATCACACGATTGCCGCCATGCATCAATTGGTATATTTCAAATGTCAATCGAGTGATTTCACAATTTATTCTCCCATACGACAACCGAGAACAACATTATGCTGATTTGCCGCAATCAAATGCAACTCTGGTGTGGCAATCGTGGGAACGGTTTATAGGTAACCATACGTCAATAAAACTATCAAAAATGCACCAATATTTATTGTTTTTTCGTGCGTCAATAAAACAATACAATTCGCGCCAATATTTAGTTTTTTTATAATCAAATTTTTCGTGTGACTGCACATATTTGTGTCTTGTTTTTAATATATGGTGACAATAGTTGCAACAATTCTCTAAACGTTTTTCGTCATTCATCCGAATAAAGTTTTTGAATAAAAAGTTTTGGTTTTCTATTTCACGAAACTCCATCAATGTTTTTTCATATGCGCCATCAGTGCTTTGTTTTGTAAGCCACTCTCTGACCCACGTACTTCCTTTAATTTTTCTTTTCTTCAGTTTTTATATCCCAATTAAAGCTGATGCAATTTTCTTTCTCTTTAGAGAAGAAATCATCTTTAAGTAAAAAATATATCAAATGTTTGACAATTTACGCTAATACATATAAACAAAACAAAATTTGGCATCTACCACAACAGCTGTTTCTCAGATTTGCCGTGCAGTAGAACAATCGTGTGACTGGAGTGCGACAATTATTGACACTTAATGGTTTTGCGTCAATTCGCGACAATCAAGTTTATGTAAAATGAGATAATCATGTGACCGCAGAGAATTTGATTGGGATAACTTATTTATTGTGAAAAACATCAGCACAACAAAAATTGTGTAAAATTTGTACTTTGCGACAATCGTGTGATCGTGCCTCAAGGTTACAGCTGTTACTGTGTGTTATTGCTTTTGCCGGGGCTTCTATGCACTACGCTACTTTGTTGTAGTTTTGCTATTATTGTTTTTGTCTTTTCGAATACTGTTTTGTTGTCAGTAAGGCCGCGAATATATTAAATACTGTGAAAACGTTTGTCTTAATTGTGGGCGACCTGTTTTTTCTTGTGGGATTTAATAAGGGATTTGTTATATATGTTGCCGTAATACTGCCACCTTATATATATTTGTTTCATCATGTAAAATACATTAAAATGCTGCACACATGCACAATTAGTAGCAACGCTCACATATACAAACACAACGAGTAATTATTGTACACAAAAACTTGATATCAATGTAGCCAAGCAATGGTTGAGCAAGAAACATATGCCGTAGCGCTGCCACTTTATATTCGTTTCACCATGAACGTGCTTCAAAAATATTTAATATGTTAAATTGAATTAAGATTCATAGGCTAATTGTTCGAAATTTTTTTAAATCTCAGAAAGACATGATATATATTCCAAGGCACAAAGCCACCTAATAAGTGGTGACAAGCACAATACACATGAGCACTGATGATGAAAGGGTTGCGTCTTTCGAAAACAGCTGTTCTGCTCTGCTGTGTAAGTTGAATAAAACTGATGTTGACTTTCCTTTGTGCCTTGGAATATTTATCATGTCTTTCTGAGATTTAAAAACAAATTTCGAACAATTAGCCTATGAATCTTAATTCAATTTAATATAGCAATATAAATGTTCGTTAAAATTCTTACTACATACAAATTTAAGCTATGGCTTGAGCTACCAATAATAAAATATTGGAAAAACGTTCACATGTACTTAAGTATAAAATTCAAACCAAATAAGTTTGGCTTAGGTATGATGGGACAAAAAATTCAGAAAAATGGGACATGAAGAAAACTAATCAAACGGTAACACGGGTATTATAACAATAACATGTTAACATCAGGTTGATACAGTTCTCGTATT
This sequence comes from Linnaemya tessellans, assembly GCA_951800035.1. Lineage (NCBI taxonomy): Eukaryota > Metazoa > Arthropoda > Insecta > Diptera > Tachinidae > Linnaemya > Linnaemya tessellans. The sequence goes on along the minus strand of OX637533.1, from coordinate 79,088,116 downwards.
CTTTTTCACAATAAAATTTGTGTAAATAGGAACTGTTATCAAATTCAACTAAGCCACCTAATAAGTGGTGACAAACACAATACACATGAGCACTGATGATGAAAGGGTTGCGTCTTTCGAAAACAGCTGTTCTGCTCTGCTGTGTAAGTTGAATAAAACTGATGTTGACTTTCCTTTGTGCCTTGGAATATTTATCATGTCTTTCTGAGATTTAAAAACAAATTTCGAACAATTAGCCTATGAATCTTAATTCAATTTAATATAGCAATATAAATGTTCGTTAAAATTCTTACTACATACAAATTTAAGCTATGGCTTGAGCTACCAATAATAAAATATTGGAAAAACGTTCACATGTACTTAAGTATAAAATTCAAACCAAATAAGTTTGACTTAGGTATGATGGGACAAAAAATTCAGAAAAATGGGACATGAAGAAAACTAATCAAACGGTAACACGGGTATTATAACAATAACATGTTAACATCAGGTTGATACAGTTCTCGTATTCTTTTTCACAATAAAATTTGTGTAAATAGGAACTGTTATCAAATTCAACTAAGCCACCTAATAAGTAGTGACAAACACAATACACATGAGCACTGATGATGAAAGGGTTGCGTCTTTCGAAAACAGCTGTTCTGCTCTGCTGTGTAAGTTGAATAAAACTGATGTTGACTTTCCTTTGTGCCTTGGAATATTTATCATGTCTTTCTGAGATTTAAAAACAAATTTCGAACAATTAGCCTATGAATCTTAATTCAATTTAATATAGCAATATAAATGTTCGTTAAAATTCTTACTACATACAAATTTAAGCTATGGCTTGAGCTACCAATAATAAAATATTTGAAAAACGTTCACATGTACTTAAGTATAAAATTCAAACCAAATAAGTTTGACTTAGGTATGATGGGACAAAAAATTCAGAAAAATGGGACATGAAGAAAAATAATCAAACGGTAACACGGGTATTATAACAATAACATGTTAACATCAGGTTGATACAGTTCTCGTATTCTTTTTCACAATAAAATTTGTGTAAATAGGAACTGTTATCAAATTCAACTAAGCCACCTAATAAGTGGTGACAAACACAATACACATGAGCACTGATGATGAAAGGGTTGCGTCTTTCGAAAACAGCTGTTCTGCTCTGCTGTGTAAGTTGAATAAAACTGATGTTGACTTTCCTTTGTGCCTTGGAATATTTATCATGTCTTTCTGAGATTTAAAAACAAATTTCGAACAATTAGCCTATGAATCTTAATTCAATTTAATATAGCAATATAAATGTTCGTTAAAATTCTTACTACATAATATTTAATATGTTTTGTTGTGATTGTATTATATGTATAAAAGAGATGAATATTAAATTTTTTTAAATAAAATAATTTATTATGTATGAATTTCTATTTTATTAGTGAGCTTTCTTTATGTAAATTGTATATCGTCCCCTTAATAAAACAACAGTGCATAATTTTTTACTGTTTCGAGATAATCGAGTTTAAAGTTTTTGTGTTCTTAGACATCTAGAAAAACAGTAATATTTCAGAGACTATGAAGCGGAGGGTCCTGAGTTCGAGCTCGCGCTGAGTCATGAAATATTGTGTTGAATTCTTCTGATTAGCATTAGTTCGTGGTTAGTTGTTGCCAGCCTGTTTCAATGATGAAGGCATAGCACTGGTCACTGAACATAATTGGCAGCGACTGACACTATCATGTACTAAAAGCAGAGTAACAGCACACACCTTCGTCGGCCCTGTAGCAAAAATTAACCGGCGAAGTAAAAATAGGTTGGAATAGCTACAAAAACAAAAAAAAAAACTATCTTCTCATCTTTCCTAATCTGTCCCCTCAATACTATCCCCTCGTTTTCACTTCCGGCGCAATGCATTGCATTCCCTGAGCGCTGGTCCTACTCATAAAAAAAAAAAAATAACCGACGTTTTTAAGTTGTAGTTATTTAAATAGTTAGTTGACTTATCAGGCTACTAGCAGATGATATTTCATTAATTTAAAAGTGCTTTAATTGCAATTATATGGGAGTCAAAGTACCATGATGTCACTTAGGCTACTTTATTTGTATTATAATATAATTTAATTATACACTATTTTATTTGAATATTTTTGTCTGATGAACGTTCATGCAGTAAAACATACTATTCGTGCTTAACAATCCATTTTATTCATAAGTCACTGTAATTTTTTTGGTATTTCAGTGACACGGTGTTAATTGTTGTGCAATTAAATTTTTACAATTTTAATTAATACAAAATATATGAAAAAAGGCAATATTCATCAAGATTCATCTACGGAAATATCCCCCTCCACATCAGGCTCAACCAAGCAATTTTTATTTCCATCAGGTTGAAGGTTGAGATAAAAAGAACGAAATTCTTTGGGAATGACATTTTTGGCACAAAGCCCCTTAAGATCATCGTACTTTAAGGAAGATATGGAAAGCTGTAGCTTAAATTTAGGACAAAAATTTCGGGTATCACAATTATAAGTGATTGATTTCTTCCTCTTTCGTTCCATTATATAAATTGTTTGCCACTCGGAATCCCAATTTTCTTTGTAGAGCAGCGAATTGGGAGTAGCTTCTTCCACTTTAATTTGCTTAATCTTCAACCAATTCACTGAGTTGTTTTCGTTATTTTTTTTTAAGTGTGCCCTAATCTGCTGAACCATTCGTTGAGAATATTTTTGTCGCACCAGAACATTCTTTCAACAGTGTATAGTTGTTTTCTTTGGCCAATCTCAAAATCGCGGGTAATGTTATTTTGCGATTTTGTTTGGTCATGAAGAAATATAAATAGTGATTAATAAAAATAGTGTATGCTTTTTATACACTATTTTTTTTTGAAATTATATTCAGAGAAACAACTAACTAAAACACCGTAACCTTCATTTACACAATTATTTACGAAAATTTTCAAACACGAACTATTATTTCAATCGATCTTATGACCCACTTTGTAGAAGTATAACTTCACCAAATTTTGACCACATATAGAATCGGTTATGTAAATTCTTATTATGCAATAAAAAAATAATGATGTATATGCGTATACATTGTTGATTTATTAAGGTGACGATATATTACAGGATGTTAGTTTTTTCAACAGGCTCTAAGTTCAAATCTTCGAAACTGCAAATTTTTTTTTATTTTAATAAATGAATTTGTTCAAATTCTATTGAACGAATATTAAGAACGGATCAGTACTGATTTCGAGACCACTACGCCATATCATCAGCGTTCTTTCTTAAATTTTTCCAATTTATCAAGTGATGTAAAAACATTTAATATGAGAAGTTTTTTATACATTCATTTTTTTTAACTTATTACTTTTTTGGTTAGTACGAAATTCCCCAACCCTGACGATTAATATTCCCAATATTCCATATATCTCTCGCTTTTTCCAGAGCCATCGGCTGCTGATATCTAAAGCTTTTATTATTCATGTGCAAGCAATTGAATTTAAGTTAACAATTTAAAATGAACAAGTAAACAAGTGCGCGTGGCCTCGCAATGTTTTAAATTATATATGAATTTCTATTTTATTAGTGAATTTTCTTTATGTAAATTGTATTACAGGATGTTAGTTTTTTCAACAATAATTTATTTTCGACCAGCTAACCGACTATCAGTTGTGAATTATAATTGGTCAAATTCGGTTTTCAGTTGATTTTGAATTTAGTTGATTTTGAATATTCACCTTTGAAAGGGATCTTCGTCTATTTAATAAAAAATAAAACATCAACAATTTTTTAAACGCATAACAAAGTGCAAAAGCTTACATATATGTAAGTAATAATTTATATGCATATATGTATGTGTTCTCAATTAAGCAACGTATATTTTTTATTGTATTTTTAAATTCTCGAAGGCCGTTACTTTTTATATGCTTACATAACAGGGTTGAATTTGGAAGCATTGTAATTTGATTTGAAATCAACCCTGTGGTTATTTGATAGTTATTTACCTCTTAGGTAATCGCTTGGCTGCAATAGTTACAGCAAGCGTTATTTTATTTTAATGAATTTTCTTTGAATTCGAACGAGGAAGGAATAAAATAATAAAACGCACGCCTAAAATTGTCCAGGTTACGGACATTTAATTATAAATATAGTTTTGTTATTTCCTCGGGAGTTTAAGTTGCTGCCGCAACATTTTTTATTATTTTATTCGTAAGGAATAAATGGTACGCCGAAGCCAACGCCTAATTGATAAGGAAATGTCCGAAGAAGAGTCAGATTCCCGATCATCATCCCCAAACGGAAGTGAACGGACCATTGTCCAACAAAGTAAAATTGCCACGATTGAGGAGGATGACACAACGATTGCCGAAATGAAGCAGGAAATTTTATCGCTAAGGAACTCCATTAAATGCCTGCTAAATAATGCCAACTCTTCAAAACCGTCAGATATGCCAACAACTGGACACCAACAGTTAACAACCTGGTCGAACGTGTCACCATATTTCGCCACTGCGCCGCCAACAACATCATACAGCCACTTATGTATGCCATTAGCATCAACACAGTCACAACATCAGACGGTGAACGCACGTGAGTACCCAATGCTATTTGAAACAAACCATCTGCCCTTTACTTCGGCGCAGACATTCGCGCCTATAAATACCTCTCTGCCCCTTAATGCCACACGAGCGTTTATACCTAAAACTACATTTTTGCCATACACTTCCCCGCAAACGTTTGTGCCGAAAACCACATTGCCTTGTACTGTCGCACATTCCACGACAACAATCCCCACAAATTTCTTGCCGACCTCACTCAATCTATTGCAACAACGCTCCACACAAATATACACGTCAGCCCAGTCAAGTACGACCCCTTATACTTCAACGTACTCGTATGACAATGCCATAGGTACACCCTTAAATACGCACGAATCACAGTTCGTTAATGATTCTCGTCAACTTCGTAAGCTACATGACTTACCACAATTTTCGGGCCACCCCGAACAATGGCCCATGTTTATCGTCACGTTTAAAGAAACAACAAACACTTATCACTACTCGAAATTGGAAAATTTAATTAGGTTACAAGGAGCATTAAAGGGTGATGCAAGGGCCAAAGTAGATTCATTTTTGATCCATCCCGATACTGTTGATCAGGTCATAAGCACACTAGAGTTTTTTTACAGTCGCCCACAGATATTAATTCGGAGCCAGATCGCCAAAGTTCGCGCCTTTCCCTGTATAACAGAGAAACGAATACATGAAATAGTAAATTTCAGCACAATGGTGTTGAATCTGTCGGCATTTTTAATAAACGCAGACGCATCGGCGCACCTGTGTAATCCAACGCCGCTGGATGAACTCGTAAGAAAGTTGCCACAACAGAAAAGGGAAGAGTGGACAAAACATTCGTTGATACATCTTGGACCGTACCCCAGTGTCAGTGACTTCAGTCTGTGGCTGCAGGAAGTTGCAACATATATTTCACTTTTAGTTGAAGCTGACGCTGGCAGAAATGAAACAGTCTACAACAAGAGAGAAAAGATAAATTCATCCTTCACAATCACTACAGAAGAAACCCGACTCACCAAATGCCTTATGTGCAATCAGAACCACCAGTTATATTACTGTGAGAAGTTTAAAAGAATCCCAACGACTAGAGATGGGATTTTGTGAAAAATAAACATCTTTGTTTTTCTTGTTTTCGAACCGGGCACAATTCAATAAATTGCAGAAATAAACGTCAATGCGGCCTATCAAAATGCAATAAATACCACAATCGTTTATTGCATGAGCAGATCAAAACAAATGTCAGTGAAACTAACAATCAAAACAACAGTAAGTGTGGTGGTGAGTTAAACAGAGGTTGTGGTGGTGGGTTTGGTAATGGGAAACAATCGAGTTTCAAGGAAAATAGTTTTGTGCATACAATTGTTCAGAGCCAGTTTAATAGAAAGACATTGTACAAATACTTGCCTGTAGAATTGAGAGGCCCAAAGGGTTCACTGAAAGTTATCGCCTTTATTGACGAGGGGTCCAAGATAACTCTTTTGGAGGACGACGTCGCAAACAAACTGGGATTGAAAGGGGCGATAAATAATTTATGCCTAGGATGGATAGGCGGTAGGAAAACTAATGAGACGTCAAGAAAGGTTAATCTCGAAATAAGCGGTACCGGTGAAAATGATTTTTGTTTCCAAATGAGGAATGTATTTACATCAAAGAATTTGCAATTGCCCCCACAGAATTTGAGACTAAGAAATTTTAGGGAACGTTTTCCTGTTTTGAATGATTTTGTCATCGAGGACTATTTTGAGGCACGACCAAAGTTGTTAATTGGTTTACCCCACATAAGACTCGTTCGTCCATCTAATGTTATGAATTTGGATAAATGTTTTGCCATGCATGAAACTGGTTTGGGCAATTTAATTTTTGGCTCAGACGAAGATTCAGCAGAAGCCACAGTATGCAGAATAGACGCGAGTGTTTTGGATGATATTCAGAAACAAGTTTCAGAGTACTTTACCCTAGATAATATGGGAGTTAAATTATTAGACCCGGCAGTATCAAGCGATGACATAAGAGCGGAGAAGATTCTTTTGGATACTACATTGAAGAAAGGGCAGCAATTCGAAACTGGTCTTTTATGGAAGCAGGATGATGCTGAGTTCAAAGATAGTTATGCAATGGCGTTGAAGCGTTTATGTCACATGGAGGCCAAGATGAAAAAAGACAAAGAATTTGCCGAATGGTATGCCGCTAAAATAGATGACTACGTTTTAAAATCATATGCTAGGAAATTGTTGCCAGAAGAAGCCGCGGTAAAGAATAAGCGTACCTGGTACTTACCGCATTTTGTAGTGACAAATTCGAACAAGGAGAATAAACGGCGACTTGTGTTCGATGCTGCTGCGTGCGTTGAAGGAGAGTCATTTAATTCTAGACTTATGAAGGGGCCAAGTAAATATCAGCCAAAGTCTCTATTGTCAATTTTATTTCGATTTAGGGAGCGAAAAGTAGGGGTCTGCGCCGATATTAAGGAAATGTTTCACCGCGTAAGGATCCGTGAAGAGGATCAAACAGCTCAGCGATTTTTGTGGCGAGACGGGCGGCCAGATAGGACTCCCGATGAGTATGTAATGCAGGTCATGATATTTGGCTCTGCAAGTTCGCCATGTTCAGCACAATTTGTAAAAAATATTAACGCCCAAGCATATGTGAACACGCATCCTGAAGCTTGTCATGCAATAATCGAAAGCCACTACGTGGACGACTACGTCGACTGCTTTGAAGATGTAAATACGGCCATTGCCATAGCCAGAGATATAGTGAACATTCATCGCCAAGCTGGCTTTGAGCTAAGAGGGTTTGTATCCAATTCAAGTGAATTTTTGGCTGCTATTAATAATGGTAATCTTGTGAACGATGACTTGGTTTTGGCTGATTTGGGCAATAATGAAAGCAGCACTGGAAAGATTTTGGGAATGCGTTGGAAGCAATCGGACGATAGTTTTTGCTTTGTCTTGAAATTTTCAAAAGTACCTGAACCAGTTTTGAGAGGCGATCGGAAGCCAACGAAAAGCCAGATGTTGGGTATAACAATGTCGATTTTTGATCCTTTTGGATTTCTGGCGCCCATTGTCATCAAATCAAAAATACTTCTTCAGGAGTTGTGGAGGTGCAAGGTTGACTGGGATTCACCCATACCAGATGAGATTTACGGGAAATGGATCATGTGGTATAGAAGTTTATTTGGAATAAAGGGCGTTAATGTTCCCAGATGTTATCATCACAATATCTTTTGTACAAGAGCCGCGGTGGAATTGCACATTTTTGCAGACGCTAGCGAGTTGGCCTACGCAACAGTGGCTTACTGGAGGATATGCTTCAACGGCGAAGTAAAAATCGTTTTTATAGCCGGAAAATCAAGATGTGCACCGCTGAAACCACTTTCCGTCCCACGCCTCGAGCTTCAGGCAGCAGTACTCGGCATCCGATTAAAAGAGTCGATCCTTGAATCTCACAATATAAAGCCAAAAGAAGTTACATTTTGGTCTGACTCCATGACTGTTGTGAAGTGGATTCAGTCTGATTGTAGGGTGTACAAACAGTTTGTCGCACATCGTATCGCAGAGATACTCGAATCATCTGACGAGAGCCAATGGCGCTGGCTGCCTGGTACATCAAATCCGGCGGATGAAGCAACAAGACCGCAAGATTTTTCTAGTGAATACTCAACATCCTGTTGGCTTAATGGTCCCGCATTTTTAAGGAACGACAAGCAAAAATGGCCGAAGGTTCCAGGTAATATTGACGATCATGAGGTTAAAGGGGAGAGAAGGTCAGCATTTAATTTTGCCATTGACATGGATTCGGTAACGCCTTTCAACCGTTATTCAAGTTTCTTAAAGTTGCTCAGAGTTATGACTTGGGTTCGACGTGCTGTATGTATTTTTAAATCATATGGAACGAAACGTAACAATGTGAAGTTCATGTATAAACCCCAATTGAGCGTGAGTGAAATTGATGAGACAGCACAGTATTTATATAAAATAGCTCAACGCGATATTTTCCATGAGGAGTACATGCAGTTAGAGACAAATGGAACTGTATCTAAATCAAGCCAAATTTTCAGACTTTCACCATTTCTGAGTGAAGAAGGTTTAATTCGTTTATCGGGTCGCATCTACAATGCTACATGTATTAATCGTGAAACAAAGGAACCCATAATATTGCCAAAACAACATATATTGACGAGGCTGATTGTCAAACAGTACCACGATAACTTTAAACACCAGAATCACGAATCTATTCATGCCGCCATTAGATTAAAATTCTGGATACCCTCCTTGCGTCAGGTAGTAGGGTCTGTAAAAGCAAACTGTCAGATTTGCAAAAATATGGCTGCTTCTCCAAAACCGCCCTTAATGGGTCAACATCCAGAGGATAGGCTGACACCGTATGTAAGACCATTCTCTTACACAGGCGTAGACTACATTGGTTCGTTTTTGGTTTCAATAGGCCGGCGAACAGAGAAGAGATGGGTGGCTTTGTTTACTTGCTTGACAATAAGAGCAATACATTTGGAGGTTGCCAAGGACTTAACGACTGATGCGGTCATATTATGCATACGAAATTTCGTAAATCGGCGAGGGTTGCCCGTGCGAATAAGAAGTGACCAAGGGACAAACTTTGTAGGGGCAAGCAAGGAAGAGTTCGTTTTTGAGGAGGCGAAACTGGCAGATGAATGCTCCAAACGAGGAATAGAGTGGTTATTCAATACTCCAGCAAATCCATCCGCAGGTGGCGCTTGGGAGCGTATGGTGCGTTCAGTAAAGAGTGTTTTGGTTTTTACTCTAAAGGAGAGGGCTCCTCAGGTTGAGACCTTTAACAGTTTACTTATCGAGGCAGAAAATTTGATAAATTCGCGGCCGCTGACTCATATTCCAATTGAGAGCTCTGAAGCTGAACCCATGACACCCAATCATTTTTTGATGGGTTGTCCAAATATATTGCAGACGCCTACTGTACGTGAAAAAGTTTGCTTAAGGAAGCAATGGCAAATACAACAACAGTTAAAACAAACATTTTGGAAGAGGTGGATACTGGAGTACCTCCCAGAGCTTACTCGAAGAACAAAATGGCACAATCGAGTTAGTCCAATACGGATTGGCGATATCGTCATGATATGTGATGACAATGAAACGCGCGGGCAGTGGAAGAGAGGTTTGGTGGAGGAAGTATTTCAGGCAGCCGATGGGCAGGTTCGTTCGGCCGTGGTAAGAACAGCAATAGGCAGATTGAGGCGTCCAGCGTCAAAGTTGGCGGTACTAGATGTTGATGGTGAGTCTCCCTAGTCGACTCACGGGGTCCGGGATGTTCTCAATTAAGCAACGTATATTTTTTATTGTATTTTTAAATTCTCGAAGGCCGTTACTTTTTATATGCTTACATAACAGGGTTGAATTTGGAAGTATTGTAATTTGATTTGAAATCAACCCTGTGGTTATTTGATATTTATTTACCTTTAGGTAATCGCTTGGCTGCAATAGTTACAGCAAGCGTTATTTTATTTTAATGAATTTTCTTTGAATTCGAACAAGGAAGGAATAAAATAATAAAACGCACGCCTAAAATTGTCCAGGTTACGGACATTTAATTATAAATATAGTTTTGTTATTTCCTCGGGAGTTTAAGTTGCTGCCGCAACAGTATGTTTTAAATATGAAAAACTTTTATTAACACAAAATTAAGATTTAAACTACCACAGATTTTCATGTGATTTCGAGTTTGTAACTGGCGCTTAAACCATCGGTGTCTTCTTTGATGTTCATTTTTTGTAGATATATTTTGAATATATTAGCTATTTAATGTTTCTTTTCAGTTTTATAGCCGTTTTTGGGTTAAGAATAATGGATACACAGTATGCAATCAACGCATTTACGCAACGTATTTTTTATTGAGATCACATGTTCTGATACACATACTGCAATCAATAATGAAATTTTAAACGTAATATAAGTTCTGGGGCCAAATTACAGCATTCATATCATCATTATATTCATATGGTTGAAAAAAGATCGTGAACTCAGAAAATTTCGAATGTAGACGATGATAGCTTTCTTATTTTCAGTGAACTAAATAGTAGAGTTGTGCATCTCATGAACGAACTAGTTCAATTGAACGATTAACCCAACTGAGCTACGTGAAGTGTTTTACTGCGCAACTTTATATGACATTTTATCGATTTTTGTGTATGGTGTCTACCAAGAATGATAAAATAAGGATTACGCCTTCCGCATGATTTACCGTTTGATGACGTATTTGTTCCCTCGAAGAGATTGCCAAATGTTTAGTATATGCAAGAATGACAAGTAAAGATTACGCCTTGTGCATGATTTACCGTTTAATGACGTATTTGTTCCCTCGAAGAGATTGCCATATGTTTATTATATGCAAAACTAATACTTTCTCGTACAAAATTAATATTTTATGCTATATTTGGCAACTCTTCACACAATTTACTCATAGAGATTTCCAATAAGCAAATTAAATCGGATTTATGAAAGTGCAAGTTTTGTGTTATATTTTATAACAAATTGTATTACATTTTAAAATAAATATATTAAAATAATTATTAAATAACTTAAAGTGTAAAAAACTTATTAAAACTTGATTTTTAAAGCTCATAAACTGTAAACAAACAACCTGAATTAATAAGAAAAGAGAACAAAAAGAGTAAGCATGAAATGTGCAGTGGGCAATTGGAAACAAAGTAACAGAAAAAAAACAAGTGAGAAATAATTGTGTTAATTATTATCAAAATTTTTTTTGTATGTTGTAAGAATTTTAACGAACATTTCTATTGCTATATTAAATTGAATTAAGATCATAGGCTAATTGTTAGAAATTTGTTTTTAAATCTCAGAAAGACATGATAAAAATTCCAAGGCACAAAGGAAAGTCAAGATCAGTTTTATTCAACTTACACAGCAGAACGGAAAAAAAGTTTGACTTAGGTATGATGGAACAAAAAATTCAGAAAAATGGGACATGAAGAAAAATAATCAAACGGTAACACGGGTATTGCAACAATAACATGTTAACATCAGGTTGATACAGTTCTCGGATTCTTTTTCACAATAAAATTTGTGTAAATAGGAACTGTTATCAAACTCAACTAAGCCACTTAATAAGTGGTGACAAACACAATACACATGAGCAGTGATGATGAAAGGGTTGCGTCTTTCGAAAACAGCTGTTCTGCTCAGCCGTGTAAGTTGTATAAAACTGATGTTGACTTTCCTTTGTGCCTTGGAATATTTATCATGTCTTTCTGAGATTTAAAAACAAATTTCGAACAATTAGCCTATGAATCTTAATTCAACAAAAATTTTTTTGTTTTCAAAAAGCTGTGTCATTTCATAGTTTTCCAAGAGATGAAGCTCAAAGAAAGTTATGGCTGATATATTGCAAGCAAAAAAATTTGTTTTGAATGGGGAAAAAAGAAAAATAATTAGCACCTGGGTTCAATATTGTTACGTTTTTAGACCTTTACGTAAAAACGCTTTTTACTCATCCTTCAAGGATTCGTTTAATTGCATCAAATTAAAAACACAGACAATTACTTTTAGAATTATAATGCGGCAACACTTTATTTACTACTTTATTAACACGAGTATTTGTACTACTCAAGGCAGATTTACCAGGTACTCTCAGTACCGCAGGTGTATATTGAAATTTGTTGAGTACTGTCAAAAGTTTATATACAAGCCACATAAAATGTTTTTTTTTCTTAAATCTTCCTTGTTAATGATGCTTCTTCTTCCTTGATTTTGACATTAGCTCTTCATTTTCTACCAACAAAATACGTGTGGTTTTTAGTGTTGTTTCATTGTTGTACTAGTAAGAGTACCTGGTAAATCTGCCTTGGTACTACTAAGCACTTAGCGATGTAAACACGTCTAGATTTAAAATCACACTGATCCCGCTGATCACTGGCGGCGACTTTATATAGCAAAATGACGTCGTCTAGTAACTTCGCGAAGCATCTGGTCATGGTTGTGCTTTACTTAACATGTAGCTGTATACGTGTGTTTGTATATATGACAATGCTGGCTTGTGTGTTTTGCTTAAGGTAACTATGTGCGGTTGTATGTATGAGTGGTCTGTGAGTTGCGTAGTTTTGTTTCTGCTTGTGCTATGTGTGTATGTTGCTGTGTATATTTGTGTACATGTTTAGCTTTTATTAGCAGCGAATACTTGCGTACAAGATCATTAAGAATAAATCATCATCTCTTAGCATTGATGTTGCTTGGTTTTTCGTTGTTGTTATTTACACTTATTATCGCACAGCCTCGAATGATCTTGTATATTCTCAACGATGTATCCGGAATATTCCATTTCCGTTAATTCAAATATTATCTGCATTGTGTTGACCAGGGTTGTAACATTTTGACAACTAGAGATGATTTGGCAGTGCTGCCAAGTACATACATATAGCCACATTGTCGTTATGTTTAAATCTACTTTTGAACTTTGTAACAATATTTATATACAATAACTATAAATTAACAATTTCAAATAAAAACAGTGGAAAGTAAAATGATTTTTTAAAATTGTTTATTATCAAACAAATTTAATTTGAAAAATAGCAATTTGCTCCACTGTCCTGTTTTCACAATAACATAATTGTTCTCCAGCTGAATTTTATTAGCCAATCGGAACACATGTTGAGTGACGTCAGAGTTCCATCATGCGCAGAAAAGTATTTTTATTTCAGCTTGTTGGCGTAGTCTTTATTTTATCATTCTTGCTTCTACCTACTTACGAAGTAAGCGACTGCTAACTATGCCAACTCGCTTTGTACTCGTATGTTAGACCTTTATGCACTTTATATGAACACGTCACCAGAGCTGCAGTTTTTGATTATATATAACCAAAATTGGTATCTTTTTTTTCAATGTGAATATTTTTTTCATTTTGGTTACATTTTTCCGAAAATAATAATTGGTATAAATATTTTCATATTTTCAAATTGTTGACATTGTTATTTACTTGTTTGTATTACATTTGTTGCATAACAATGTCAACGCCTCTCAACTCTGTGTTATTAAAAATATACACAAGGCGAATTCGCCTTGAATATACACGTCTGTTGTAATAACAGATATGCTAACCATCCCTGACAGTAAAAAAGAAGAAAATCATGTGTTCAGTATTATGCTAATCATAAGAGAGCGAGATACGCAAAAATGTTTATAAAATTTTGAATCTCGGCACTGTGAGTTAATTGTAAATCTATTGATCTCCATTTGTAAAACAATAATTTTTTCATAAAAAAATATAATTTTACAAAAAAGTAAAATTTTTTATGTTCAAATAAAAGCTTTAAGTTTGTTTAAAAAAAAATTATTTTGTATATAATTATCCCAAGCATTTATTTTGAGAGTTTTATGACTCCCCCTTTGCCACCTAAATGACCGTATAAAAAAAAAAATTTCATTTTGTATTTGCCCCCTAAATGACCTTATAAAAAAAATAAATAATAAAGTTTTATGACAAAGGTAAAATGTCTCTCCCACAGCCCTTGCCAGAGCGACTCTGCCAGCATACAGTTTTAATGCTCTCAAAAGAGAATTTAGTCCCATAAAATATATATATTCTTGATCACTGATGAAGTCTAAGACGGTCTAGCAATGCCCATACGTTCGTCTGTAGAAAACATGATATTGTCTAATTTTGAACCCCGCCCCCTTTCGTGTGCGTTGACGTACGATATTATAAAAAGGAACTCTGTCCCACCAAGTTAAACATTTTAAATTTACTTACTAAATATTTGGAGGGTGTTTAAGATTTGACCCGGTCGAATATAACGTTTTTACTTGTTTTTTTATCTATTCCTCAGAAAAAAATCTATTGCTTGATCTTTTTATTCCTCAAATAATAAAACTTATATATCGATGGATTTATTGATCTTAAGGATTTAACACCGCACATTTGAACGTCATTTAACAACTTTTCTTCTTAAAGTCGTTTAGCATCAAGTTCTTAATTTTCAGGAATAAATAAATGAATAAAAAGAATAATACACTTTTTTCTTAGGAATAAATACAAAGCAAGAAACTACTTTTGTTTTGTGGGGAATAATTCAAAATCGAGAAACAATTTTTGTTTTCTGAGGAATAAATAAAACTCAGAAAATAATCGGTAGCATTGAGTTTTCTAATAAAACTTAAATAAAAATTGATGCATCTAAAGGAGGTACATATAACAAAGAATACTCTGGTGTAATGCATGTACACGTATCATATCTCTTTTGGTTTGATTTTTATACCCTAAAAAAAATATATCCACTTTGTCATTCAGTTTGTAACGCAGCGAAAAATCCATCTAAGATCCCATAAAGTATATATATTCTTGATCAGTGATGAAATCTAAAACGATCTGAGCATGTCTGACCGTCCGTCCGTCTGTGGAAATCACGATTCAGTCCAAACGAATAGACCTAGACTCTTGAAATTTGTTATAAATATATCCTGAAGGATAGCACAGGTTAAGTTCGAGCAGGAGGGAAAAAAGTTTCCCTAAGAAGAACTAAACCAAGCTCTAAAAAACACATAATTTTTAAAGTTTTTTTTTGTAATTTTCTAAGCAAATGAAATATTTTTAGGTTAAAGAACTTGGAGCCATAAAAAAAAAAAAAAATTAATTTTTGGACCCTGCCCCCTTTAGTGGGCGTTATTATATGCAAAAATAGTGTAAACATTTAACAAATTGTTGTCCTTAAAAATAAAATTTTTAAGCTTTAATGACGAAGCTGAGACGTAATCTGGTACTACTCTGCCCTACCCCGTCCTGCCCCCTTTGCCCAATAAATGACCCTATCAAAAACAAATATTTTTTTTTAATTTTGTATATAATTATCCCAAACATTTATTTTTAGAGTTTTATGACAAAGATGAAATGTCTCCCCCACAGCCCTTGCCAAAGCGACCCCTCCAAAGAGAATTGGACCACATAAAGTATATATATTATATATATATTCTTGATCAGTGATGAAGTTTAAGACGGTCTAGCAATGCCCATACGTTCGTCTGTGGAAAACATGATATTGTCTATTTTTGAATACCGCCCCCTTTAGTGGGCGTTGACGTACGATATTATATAAAAGAACTCTGTCGCACTAAGTTAAACATTTTAAATTAACTTACTAAATATTTGGAGGGTATTTAAGATTCGACCCGGTCGAATATAACGGTTTTACTTGATTTAGTTTACATTTGGAAATAACGATGCAAATCTCCTGAAGCGAGTTTGTAATTCAATAGCACAGCTTGGCAATTAATCGAAGAGCTACTTACTTATATGAGACAGGTTATATATGCAGAAAACAAAATATATTCAATCGGTGGCCTACTTCAAACCACAAGAGCTGGCCGAATTCTTTGAAGAAAACTCAAATTTACTCTGCATTTTAATTTAACTTGTTTCATTGATAAATGGCAAGAGCGAGCACTGCAAAAATCCTTCGCTTTATGAATTAAATGTCGCAGTAGCGAAACTATCATCACTGAATATAACACAATTTTCCTACACATAAAATGTGCGAATGACGATGCGATATTTTCACCATTTGAGTTTACAACAATTTTAGAAAATACTCCAAAAAATGGAAGTATTATATCAGAAAGGACAAACATCCCTGATGAAAATGTTACAAGCATATTCGATGTAAATTAAGATTATTTTGACGAAGATACTGATTCTTTAACTTTATCAATAGTCCAATAAGGCTACCATCAATCCGATATTTTGTGTCAAATGTCATATGAATATTATATATGAATTTATATTCTATTAGTCGAACTTTTTTCTTGCGTACTGGATGTTAATTTTTCAACGGGCTTAAATTCAAATCTGCTAAACTGCAGTTTATATTTTTATCTAATAAATGAATTTGTTCAAATTCTATTTATTTATATTAAGAGTGGAATATAAAGAATATTTCTTATAATCATCAAACCAGCAGAATGGTTCCGTACTGATTTCGAGGCCGCTACGCCATCTCATCAGCGTTCTTTGTTCAATTTTTCCACTTTCGCAAGTGGTGCTAGTTAGTAGGAATATCAACTATGTAATCAATGTTTTTTTTAACGAAAATTGAATATGAGGAGTTCCCACATTCATTTTTAAGTTATTACTTCTTTTTGGTTAGTACGAAATTCCCCATCCCTGACGATTATTATTTCCAATATTCCATATGTCTTTTTGCTTTTTCCAGAGCCATCGGCTGCTGATATTTAAAGCTTTTTGCTATTTATGTTCAAGTAATGGAATTTAGTTAACAATTTACAATGAACAAGTAAACAAGTGCGCGTACCCTCGCTGTTTTAAATTATGTATGAATTTATATTCTATTAGTCGAACTTTTTTCTTGCGTACAGGATGTTAATTTTTCAACGGGGTTAAGTTCAAATCTGCTAAACTGCAGTTTATATTTTTATTTAATAAATTAATTTGTTCAAATTCTATATATATAAATATATTGAAACTTGCGCAAATTTCCTCATATCCTTCAGAAATGTTTGATGTCATGGAAAAAATTATGACACAAAAAACAGATTTAGGAAGATTGTGTGATCCAGGCTTATTTTTTGCAGTGTGTGAGTTTCACATAAAAGTTTTCGAATAATATGTTATTAACTGCAAAAAAAAAAACATCAATTGAACTATTGGTGAAAAATTCATAAATTGTACGTAAAATACAATATATTCCTTTGGTTTGAACCGAGTAGCATATACTTTAAGCACCGGCTAGAGTTACTAAATTAATATGTCCCTACATTATTAAGAAAATATTCCTCATGGGAAACATATAATACAAGTCTATAAGTACTGAAAAACTTAAGATATTTATGTTATCATAAAATACATACATATATTTTTGCAAACAAATTAATAAATATTTATGGTTTGCAAACAAGGGCAATGCTGATTTGGCTTTCGGTGGACATAATGGCCATTGTAGTTGGCCAGGATTCTGAAGAAATACTCGGAAATCCATGCTAACGTTGAATATTGTATACACATTGACTATTGAAACAGGTTTCAAGACTATAAATTTCAAAAAATTCTGTCAAAGTTTTTACTGACAGATCCAAAAAAGGGAACAAGGGTAGACGGAGGTTCCTACGTGAAGAAGTTCAAGGTAAAATCTTCATTCAGGCATCAAGATGGTTGCAGTATCTTGCAATCACTATTACTAGTGCAGCAATATATCTGAGGTAATACAGGGTATCGGAGGATATCTATATTATTTCGTACAGCAAAGCGGTCATCGCTGCTATCAGTGGTGTGTACAGTACATCCATAACTGTGGTTGAATTCGGGTGTGACACTTCTATGTGTGCTAAGATTTCCTGGCAATCGTATTGCGGACGGCATTAGCAGACGAGGGACATTTTAGGAGCTAAAATGATGTAGAAGAGGACGAAACCGTGCACCTTCTTCTGTGTCAGTGCATTGCCCTAACTAACGCAAGGGTGGGGGAGATGGTCTCTAATTTTCTGCCAGACTTTTTAGGTAATCATAGAGCTTTTTAGGACAACATTCTTCCTTAGAAGTACAGGAGGGTTTGATTTTCTAGGAAAATACAGTTTAGAACTCGTTGAAAACAAATAATTATATACCGTTTCAGATCTGAAATACGAACATCTGGTGGAAAAGCTAAACAATTATAGGTATATGTCAGAGTAGAATCCTCAGCAAATGATACAGTACGCCAATAGTTTTTTTTAGTTCCAACTCTCAATTCAGCTTTATATCTATGTGTCGATTTTACAAAAATGTTGGCCTAAGCCGATTCAAATTGAATAGTCTAGAGACAGCGGGATAGTAATTTTCACAGAATGCATGTTTAAGTCTCATAAAACAGGTCCGGTTATAAAAAGTTATTGATAATTGTCCTTACTTCACTCGTAAAAGCAAATCTAAAATTACACGTTATTGAAACTGAAGGTGCTGCAGAATGTGATTTTTAAACGTGATAGAAGCTAGCGAAATTCCTTGTAGCAACAGAGTTAAAATGGACACATGGAATTAACCATCAAAGACTTATTATCGAGGAACTCTTAAACCTAGTAGGAGCTACTCACTTGGAGTGTTCTCATTTTAGGCGTGCTCAGAATATAGTACCAAACACTTTGTCAAGTGAGGGAGTCACAGGTAATAGGTTTGGCAGCCTCAGAATTCTGCAGCACAAAATACGAAGACAATTTACCAGAACTTTAAATCATTCGCAATTTTGTTATGAAATTTTTATTTGACATTTTGTTGTCACACAACTATTTTAAATGAAATTTATTTGTTGGTGGTCAAGCAATGTCTTTTGAAAACTGTGGTTAAAGTCTACTGATGATTTGGTAAAGCACCAATGAAATGCATATAGACATTGCTTGACCACCAACAAATAAATTTCATTTAAAATTCACAATTTTGTGTACAAACACACGATTAACGTAAAAAGCGATTGCGCCTCATAAAAAAACTATACATCGTATTACTGAACACATATCAAGTTAAAGAGCTTATACATAAATGCGACACATATAAATATTATAAACCAGCAAACATGATATTGGAAACACCTATGGGACTGGAACTCAGTTCTGAAGAGAGGTAATTGCCTCGATAATTTTTTCTAAATATGTATTTCTAAAGGGTGTTCCGAAAGCCAATCCGAAGATCATCATTAACAGTTTAATTCAGGAAATATTTTACGAAATTCAAATGCCTTGAAACTCTTAATCAGACAAAGGACGACATTTTGTGAGCAAATAGTTTGGCAAATTGATGACATGTTTTAGGAATAATCACGCAGGCACAGGCAAAAACGTTTGTCATTCCACCGCATTAGAAAGATAAAGTTAATATATTTAAGGAGTCAACTGTTTCTACTTGGAGACAAATCAACCAGAGTTGGATCTGCTTTTTTTGCCTACAAACTGGTAAATAAATTAAACCTAGTGGAACATGCGGAAAAACCCGTATCACTATTAGGAGTGAGATTTTGGAGCTTGTGATGGAAAATATAAGAAACAATTTTGTAGCCTTGCGGTACAATGTAAGATGTTGAATAACGAAATTAAAGCCAAGGGAAAGAACTGTACAGGAAGAACTTTTAATGTTCTGAAATCTTCAAAAAGATCACTGCCAAGCTATGCAAAACATTTATTAAATGGAGGATTATTAAAGCGGTTGGAAACAATTTTTGGAATTTGAAAATATGCAAAGGAAATTTAAAGAAGTCTACCACTCAAAAGCTGAATAGGAGAAAATTCAATAGAATTGTTTATCAAACTACATACTAAATATAATTTGATCCTATATGACACAAAGTAATGGAATGTGTAAGGTGACTCCAACACGGTCAGCTTAAAACCCTGCGTACGAATCAAATAATACAGCTGTGAACACACAGCCAGACAAATATGACCAGTTCTATCAAACTGACGATTTGGGAATCGTTTAATACTGAAATTGCTAATTTCGTCAACTGCATGTAGTAAAATTTGTCGCAGATGCAGCCATACTCCTGACGTCCGCGAATACACATTCTACCATTGATTTACTACTCACTTAAAGGTAATTAAACGCTGAAATAATAATTTGTTTACTTGGAACTTAGTAAATCAGCTGTACAATAAAGAAACCATCGGTAATGTTCTTAGCATTTAATTGTGCTGCCATACTTTTGTTGCAATTATATATCATATACATATAACTCTAAACCAGTGATGTGCACTACCACATAAACACAGTTGCGCTTGTGTGTGGCGCAGAGAAAAACCTCTGCTTACTTTTAACAGAGGTGGAAATGTTTCTGGAACTACTTTCTGTTTATCAAAAAAACTGAAGACAGAAATCTACAAATTGTATTCAATGCTTGGTACCACATATAATTGTGACACAGCATTTTCTACCATGAAAATAGTTCTAAGCAAAGCACACAAGAACAAAAGAGTACCCAGGCCATATAGATCTGGATGAGCTAATATATATTTATTTGAAATAGAAATAAAAATATTGTGTTATACACAATAAATAGAATTATAAATGCAAAACATACGAATAGTAGCAACAAGCCCTTCAACTCAAAATATAGATAAAATTGAAAAGTACTTGCTATCCATCCCTGCTGTATGCTAAAGAGACGCCAAAACCTAATGAGAGCGAGAGAAACAACATTTTTTTCTTTCGTATACATATTTGTTTGCTGCCTAAGCAGAATTTGTTTTTTTCTTGCTTTCCTATAACGCGTTATAGGGCAAGAGAAGCTTGATCATCTATGCTCTAAACTGATAACTAGAAAGGTTACATTGTAAATTTTTATGAAAAATACCTGAAACTATGACATATTAGACATTACATTTTCATATCTTGCAAACATTAATGCTATATATACAATATCTATATATTATAACTCCGAATAAGTCTAATTACATTACATTACAAAAGTTTGCTCAAATTTGATTGGAATATATATATATCCCTTCATCGCATGGCATGGTTCTCCACTCTTATGGTGTTTTCTTTTTCTGAAAAAAAAGATGTGCCTTTTGAATATGTAATATTGTTTTCCTGTTACACTCGCCTTTACAAAGGGGTCCATTTTTCGATATCATAAAGGAACAAAATATTTAATTGACTTTGCACTTAAAAAAATGTATAGGTAATTGACGTATTGAAAATGGCAAAATAAATAAGCAAAATACTCACTTGTATAAAAAAGTACTAAACGCAGCTGAAAAAATGGTATTATCTCACCCTCAAATATAAACAGGTGTGAGATATGCAACATATTTACAATTTATTTGTGCAACATATTTAGAAAGGAAACCGGCAACTTTTCACATCTTTACATATATTTTTAGAATGGTACATAAACCCGAATAAATGGTAACATAAATGGAACATTTTTGTCAGAAAAGAAAATACCATTAGCCATGATGAAACAAATAGTAGGGTGGCAGTAATACGCCAACTGACAGTTTTTATACCTTCAAAAAAAGAATTGGACGGTATATTCACGTTGTCATTCCGTGTGTAACACTTGATACTTGGTATAAATATATCTCGAAGGGTAGCACTGGTCAAGTTCGTAAATGGGCTGAATCGGGCAGAGAGAAAAAGGTTCCCCTAGGAAGAACTAAACCAACCTCAAAAAAACAACACAATTTTTAAAGATTTTTTTTTGTAATTTTGCTAAGCAAATGATAGATTTTTGTGTTTAAGTAGTTACCTTTTAGCTAATTGACCAACATATTTTTTATGTAAGTAAAATTCCTTTTAATTACAGTTGTTCCCGATGTTTCGTAGGAAATTCATTTTGTCAGCATTCAAAGAAACAAGGGATTTTATAAAAAGACATGATAACATCATTATTAGAGCTGTGTCGTTCGTGAACGAACGGTTCAATTTGAACGAATCAGTACACTGAACGAAGTGAGCCGGTTACTTTACTGAACCGTTTTGGCTCAGCAGTACTGATAACAAGTTCAATTCACTTGGGTTCGCTCATTTCACTTTTTTTATTTATTGGTCACGGATTTCTTTAAATATGTATGTCCCGAACTGCACACCATCGAAATAAGAAATCTTAAAAACTTTTTAAACTTTCTCACATTCTATTTTTGTTTATATGCAATTAAATACTTTTATTTTATAAAAATTATCACTTATTAATTTTTTCTTTTTTGCATTTGGTGTTGTTTGTTTTGATTATTTTCCTTTTTATTGACCGAATCATATGTTTCTTTGTTTTCATTTCGTATTTCATAAAAAGAGCGAACGAACGAAATGAACGAACGAGTTCTTTCTTAAAGAATGAACGAAAATGACCGGTCACTTGAACGAACGATTTGGCACAGCTCTAATCATTATTACCCAAGCGGATAAAGATAACAAAACAGTGATAATGTACAAAGAGGAGTATGAAACAACAATGTCTCAATTACTAAACGACAAAGATACATATAGAGCAATTAGAGCTGATCCAACAAATAAACTACAAAGAGAAAATAACAAAATAGTAGCACAATTATTCCAAAATGGCTGCATTGATAGTTGGCAAAAATCAAAATTAACTACTCCTCCTAGGATATACGGTTTACCAAAAATACATAAACCGAATACACCCCTTAGGCCAATAGTATCATCAATGCAAGTACCTTGCTATGAACTATCAAAATACGTTGGAGACATTTTTAGGAAAACCGTTTCTGATAAATACATTATCACTAATGCAATGCAACTTAAAGAGCAAATGGAAAGCATTAAATTGGAAGAAAATGATATCTTGGTTTCTTTTAATGAGCAAGTGGGATCAAATCAAACAAATTACGAAAATTACACGTACGAATTTCTTATATATATCTAAATTTTGTTTAAATGAAAATAATTATTTTATATATGGCGACAAAACGTACAACCAAATTTTTGGAATGGTGATGGGGAATCCTCTTTCCCCAACAATAGCAGATATAATACTTGATAACCTATTGGAAAGTGCATTGGATATATTAAGAAAGAACAATATTAATATTAAATATATCGTGTAATATGTAGATCACTTTCTAGAAGTCATTAAACGCGAAAATAAGGCTGCCATTCTGACAGCGCTTAATAATTACCACCACCAAATTCAATTTACTATGGAAATTGAAAATAACAAAAACATTCCCTACTTAGACACAATGCCACATGGAGTACAAAACAAAATTGTTTTCGACTAAAGATAAGTCTTCTGGAAGAATAATGAATTACCACACAAGACACCGATAATATCAACGCAAATTACAGGGTTGTTCTTAATGAATAATATGTAACAATGATACAAAAATTTAAAAATTTAAAATTACGCACTTGTTCAAAGTAAATTGACAATTAAATTCAATTACTTGAACATAAATAACAAAGAAGCTTTACCTATCAGCAGCCGATGGCTCTGGAAAAAGCAAAAAGAGATATTGGAATATTGGGAATATTAATCGTCAGGGTTGGGGAATTTCGTACTAACCAAAATGTAATAACTTAATAATATGAATGTGATAACTTCTCATATTCAATTTTCGTTAAAATATTGGTTAAATAGTTGATATTCCTACTAACTAGCACCACTTGCAAAAGTGGAAAAATTGAACAAAGAACGCTGATGAGATGGCGTAGCGGCCTCGAAATCAGTACTGATCCGTTCTGCTGGTTTGATGATTATTGAAAATATTCTTAATATTCCAATCTTAATATTAAATAATAAATAGAATTTAAAAACAAATTCATTTATTAATAAAAATAACAAAAAATAATTTGCAGTCATGCAGATTCGAACTTAAGCCCGTTGAAAAATTAACAATTTACATAAAGAAAAAAGTTCGACTAACAAAAATTCATACATAATTTAAAAACATTGCGGGGGCACGCGCACTTGTTCAAAGTAAATTGACAATTAAATTCAATTACTTGAACATAAATAACAAAGAAGCTTTACCTATCAGCAGCCGATGGCTCTGGAAAAAGCAAAAAGAGATATTGGAATATTGGGAATATTAATCGTCAGGGTTGGGGAATTTCGTACTAACCAAAATGTAATAACTTAATAATATGAATGTGATAACTTCTCATATTCAATTTTCGTTAAAATATTGGTTAAATAGTTGATATTCCTACTAACTAGCACCACTTGCAAAAGTGGAAAAATTGAACAAAGAACGCTGATGAGATGGCGTAGCGGCCTCGAAATCAGTACTGATCCGTTCTGCTGGTTTGATGATTATTGAAAATATTCTTAATATTCCAATCTTAATATAAAATAATAAATAGAATTTAAAAACAAATTCATTTATTAATAAAAATAACAAAAAATAATTTGCAGTCATGCAGATTCGAACTTAAGCCCGTTGAAAAATTAACAATTTACAATTTAAAATTATGACAAATAATTTATTATTATCACACATTTGACCTTTTAATAAAAAGGTGAAATATCTAGGAGCAATACTCGACTGGAAGTTATCCTGGATGGGCCATATAGAAAGTAGGGTGATCAAGACCCAAAGAGTCTGGACCTATTGCAGAAGGGCAATCGGGTCCAAGCGGGGAATGAGCCCAAAAATGGCACACTGGCTCTGTACGAGTGTGGTACGACCAATTGTGACGTACGCCTCGTTAGTATGGTGGACGTCCTTGGAGAGGAAGGTTAATATCAAACATCTTCAAAGGATACAAAGACAGTGCTGTGTCGGAATCTGTGGCGCGATGAGAACTACATCAACTAAGGCGATGGAAAATATTCTATCAATACTGCCTATTGATATACAGGTTAAATACGAGGCAGCTCTGGCTGCTACGAGATTGATGGTGATGGGTGAGTGGCTGACAAGGGAACACACAACCAAACACCAGAGTATAGTACATGACTTACCCGGGAACAACGCTCGCACGGTTACGTGCGATAGGATCCCTACTAGATATGTATAATCACACTGCACCACCATAATATCGGAAGGTATGGAGTGGGAGGGTGCAGGTACAATGAACCCCTTAACTAACCTATACACGGACGGTTCGTGGATTGGTGACCGATCGGGTGGAGGTTTCTGTGACATGGGTCGTAACTTTCGCAAATACTTCATCCTGCCGGATCATAGCACGGTATTTCAGAGTGAGATCGTGGCTATTGCGGAAGGTATAAAATGGTTGAAGGAAATCGATAACAGACTACCGGTTCGTATATTCCCGGATAGTAAGAAGGTCATCGAGGCCCTGAGGAATCATGTCGTTCAATATCGGTGTGTACTACAGTGCAAGGATGAGATTAACTCATACACGCACTGTGGGGGCATAGAGATAATATGGATTCCAGGACAACAGGGGATACCTGTGGGTGCTGTTGGCTGAAGTAGTAGAACATGAGACTATTATGCGGAGGGTCGTGAGTTCGAGCCCGCGCAGAGTCATGAAATATTGTGTTGAATTTCTTCTGATCAGCATTAGTGCGTGGTTGTGTTAGTTGTTGCCAGCCTGTTTCAATGATGGAAGCATAGTCAGTGGTCACTGAACATAATTGGCAGCGACTGACACTATCATGTACTCAAAAACAGAGTAACAGCACCCACCTTCGTCGGCCCTGTAGCAAAAATTAGCCGACGAAGTAAAAAAAAAGGTTGAAATAGCTACAAAAAAACTGTCTATCTTCTCATCTTTCCTAATCTGTCCCTTCAAGACTATCCCCTCGTTTTCAGTTCCGGCACAATGCATTGCATATATAGGGGCCATCCCCTGAGTGCTGGTCGAAGATAAAAAAAAGTATAAGATGATCTAGCAATGCCTATACGTCCGTTTGTGGACAACATGATATAGTCCCCGCCCCTTAAGTGGGCGTTGAAGTTACATATTATATGAAAAAATGGTTAACAAATTGCATTTCTTAAGCATACATTTCTTAAAAATTTTGTTTATAAGATTTTACGACAAAGGTAATATGTTCTCTGATCTTCCCCTGCCCTACCCCTACACCGGCCTTTTTCCCCTAAATGACCTTATCAAAAAAACTTTTTTTCTACACTTAATTACCCCGAAGATTAAGCTTTTAAGTTTTTACGATTTAGGTGAGATTTTCCTCCACGGCTTTTCCCGGAGTGGCGCTGTATAGACTTTTAAAATTGGGCGCAGAAATGTCTTAAAGGAACTGTGACCCAGCAGGTTAACCATATTTAAATAATCTCAGTCCTTTTTTGCACTTTGATATAAAATATTAATACGTAAATTTTTATGCTGAATGAAAGGTGTCCCAGTTATCATTTTTCCAACACATTGGAAAGGACCGTATTAAAATAAATTGTAAATAAAATTTACAATTTAGTTTGTTAATTAATTAAATTTTTAATTTCCCGCTAAGAAAATTGGAAATATGCATAAAAGCGGGAAGTTACTAGTTTTAAATCGTTTTGAAAAAATATAGTTATAACCAGATCTCGATGTCTTGGTGTCCTAGGAAACATCCCGGACTAGTCGTGAGGGAGTGTCTGTTTGTATATGTCAGTAGGTATGGCCTGCTTCAAGTTTTTGAGCAGCTAGACCGAATGGAATCAAATTTAATTGCGTTTTTAGAACAATTTTTAAACGGCTTTAATGATCGATTACACAAACTACAGCTCTTGACATGCCGTGAACGACCAAAGTTCAAAAAAATTATTTTAAAAAAATTATATACGAGTATCTGTTCAATTAGTGTTCTGCATTTTTTATAGGAAAATACATCATCACTTGTCACGTGGGAACCGGTTGATTCATTCAAAAGTCATAGCAGTCTGAAAATTTAAATCTCATTATTGTATTTTGTAGCGGTTAAAATTAGCGAGATGTTGCAGATATGGCCTTTAGGGTCAACCGCTTTTCCTATTGTTTTCTTGTGCTGATTTGGATTCCACATTTTTTGTTTAATTTAATCAATCTTTTCAATGAAAGAAATGACTTCGAAATCAAATGTGATCCGTTCTGTTAGTGTAAAGATTATGTACTTTAGTATTATAGGTATATTCTAAATAAAAAACTTATGTTGCCACACATATTCTTAATTAGGTTGGGTTGAAGAGAGGGGCGTAAGCAAGAGCTCTCCCAATCCGTCCAGGATTACACTTAGGCCTGTTGTGCGCTCTGTTATAAGGAGTTCCCATTCCGTTATAGTTAGCCTCCACCAAAAACTACAGAAACTTTTGAATTTGATTACGTCACGAACCTAGTTTCCTCTATGTATCTTCTTAAGTCTCTCCAATTAAGTAAAGACCCTAAGAAATCCCATCTCCTGTATAATCTCCTGATTAAATGTTTGTCTCCTGACTTGACTAAAAGCTGGATAGTAGCACAACTAATGCTCAAGTGTTTCGCCATCCTCCTGACACGCCCTGCATGTATATCGTTAACGATACCCATGCCTGCCAGGTGACTCCTCAACTCTGTATGTCGCATTATTAAATTAACCGATCTGCATACTGCTGACCTACTTAATTTTAGCATTTCCTTTGTCTTGTTGGCATCTGGGTCTCCCCAAAGAATTCTAGTCTTGTGCTGCCAATCCCTTGTATGCAATTCTACAGTCCATCACCTTAGTTCGTTTTTAAAAACCTGAAATGGCTTAGAATTTTCTAGTGTGATGTTTGTTTAATGCTCTCATTTTCGCTAGCCTATCTGCCTCAATATTATGTACTTTACATTCCTCGGTGTCTTGGAATCCATATTATCTCGATGTTTCCACAATGCGAGTATGAGTTTATCTCATCCTTGCATTGTAATACAGTCCGAGATTGATTCACATAATTCCTTAGGGCCTCGATGACTTTCCTACTATCCGTGAATATACGAAGAGGTAGTCTGTTATCAATATCCTTCAACCATTTTATCCCTTCCGTAATAGCCGCGATCTCAGTCTGAACTGTATTATGATCTGGCAGGCGGAAGTGTTTACGAAAGTTACGACTCATGTCATAGAATCCTCCAACCGATCGGTTACCAATCTTCGACCCGTTACTGTATAGCAGCGGTCACCAAATACTTGTATTTGGGGCCCGTTGTTTTAAAAATCAGGACCGTTGCGGTGCTGAAAGTAATAAACTAAGCTATTTATGTATTATGTTTAGATACTGTATCAATGGACAAATAAAACGAATTGGTTTCGGTGCATTATTTTATTAAATAATAAACAATTGCTTTGAACAAAGAAGTAAGTACTAAGGGTTTTTATAATATTGTTACGTTTTTAGACCTTTTCGTAAAAACGCTTTTTACTTATCCTGCAAGGATTCGTTTAATCGCATCAAATTAAAAACACAGACAATTAATTTTAGAAATATAATGCAGCAACACTTTATTTACTTCTTAATTAACACGAGTATTTGTACTACTAAACACTTAGCGATGTTAACACGTCTAGATTTAAAATCACACTAATCCCGCTGATCTCTGGCAGCGACTTTATATAGCAAAGTGACGTCGTCTGGTAACTTCGTGCAGCATCTGGTCATGGTTGTTGTTGGTTGTGCTTTACTTAACATGTAGCTATATACGTGTGTTTGTATATATGACAATGCTGTCTTGTGTGTTTTGTTTAATGTAACTATGTGTGGTTGTATGTATGAGTGTTCTGTGTGTTGCGTAGTTTTGTTTCTTCTTGTGCTATGTGGGTATGTTGCAGTGTTGTCAGATAATTTTTTTTCTTCCCCCCAAAAATATTTAGAAACCCCCTAGGTTCTACACTTTTTCTTAAAAAGCCCCCTAAAGCAGAAAAGTTTAAGTAGTCATTTGGTTTCATCATTCTTATCTCTATTAAATTTGGATTGAGGTACTATCATTCTTACACGAAAAGCACGAAAACACCCAAATTTTTATATTATTTTTTTATAAAAAGCCCCCAAAAAATATATCTGCAATCTTTCTTTCTTTTGTAAAAGACGGCTTGAGGAAGTTTGTTACGGGTACATGTACTTCTTTTGTTTGGAATACAAATCCAATATGTTTTTTCGTATTGTGGTGTGCAATAAGGTCTCCTGTTAGCCACCATAATGCTTTTATAATATTTGCGTAAAGCTTTGTAGTTGTCTCCCTGGACAGGGGCTAACCAATCTGAAATTTAATTTTGCATTTATTGCGTTTAAAATTTTATTTAAAATTACAATACCTTTAAAGTGCTGATCTGCTTCCCACTCCTTTTTATATTTTGTTTATATATGTTATCCTTTTTTGGCATATTGGTAATAAATTGTAAAGATGAACAACTTTTTAAAATTTATATTTTGCAGTTCAAGGAAAACCAATAAAATTGAAATGTTTTAATGTTTGTATTTGCGTAATTACTTTCTAAAGCGTCATTTCGATACAATATCTTCGACATGCTCAGTTGTTAAATTATGTACTATTATGTACCAAACTATAAATTCGAAAATCCCCTAAATAAAATTTTCTTACCCCCAAATTTCCCCCTAAAGAATATTAACCCCTAAATCTGCCCCTAAATAGAAAAAAAAACTCTAAATCTAGGCGGAAACCCCCTAATCTGACTACACTGGTATGTTGCTGTGTGTATGTTGCTGTGTATATTGGTGTACATGTTTAGCCTTTATTAGCAGCGAATACTTGCGTACAAGATCATTAAGAATAACATCATCATCTCATTGATGTTGCTAGGTTTTTCGTTGTTGTTATTTACACTTATTATTGCACAGCCTCAAATAATCTTGTATATTATCGACGATGTATCCGGAATATTCCATTTCCGTTAATTCAAATATTATCTGCATTGTGTTGACCAGGGTTGTAAGATTTTGACAACTAGAGATGAGTTGGCAGTGGTGCCAAGTACATATAGCCACATTTTTGTTATATTTGAATCTATTTTTAAACTTTGTAACACTGCCGCCCACTTACGCCTGTTCGATTCGAAAAGGCATACAATCACCTCTTCCATAGTGCGCCAATCGTTCGAGATGTACTATCTTCATTTTCGACCTTGGGCTATTGTGCTTCTGTATCCGGTACACAACATCATTCACTGTCTTAATCACTTTATACGGGCCATCCCAGTGAGTCTGTAATTTTGGGGACAATCCTTTCTTCCGTTGTGGGTTATAAAGTAGAACCAATTCACCTTCCATAAATCCCTCCAAATTTGCTGCGCGATCATATCTAGCCTTCATCTTGTCACTGACCATCTTGATTCTATTACGCACGAACTCATGCAGTTCGTTTAAGTTCTCCTGCTCTTCGGACGTAGTGGCTCCGTCTTCTACAGCTGGCTTAACACCAAATTCCAAGTCACCAGGCAGTTTTAATTCCGTCCCGAAGATAATTTTAGCTGACGTTCTCGATGTGGAGTCGTGTACAGCTGACCTATATGCCATCAAAAATTTGGGAATGTGCTCGTCCCAATCCCTCTGATGGTTGCTTACCACTTTTCGCAGGTACTCTTCTAAGGTGCGATTGAACCTTTCTACCATGCCATCAGACTGTGGATGCAGTCTGATGGCATGGTATAATTTGCATATAATTTGCACATTTCCCTGAATATGGCAGACTCGAAATTCCTTCCTTGGTCGGAATGTAATTCAATTGGGACATACCCAGTTGTTGCCGAATGTATTTTCAACTGTCTTTGCTTCTTGGTTAGGTATAGCATATATCTCTGGCCATTTACTGAAATAGTCCATTACCACAAGAAAATAACGATTTCCGGCTTTAGTGACGGGGAAAGGACCTGGTACATCCATTGCGATCCGCTCGAATGGTGCTCCTGTGTTGTATTGCTGTAGCTGTCCCCGGCTTCTTCTTACTGGGCCTTTGGCTGCATGCACTGTGGGCAGTTTGTTATCCAGTCGGCTTCGGCTTGTTGACATCCAACCCAATAAAAACGCTGCTTCAGTTTCTCAAGTGTTTTTGTTACTCCAAGATGAGCGCCACTAGGTCCATTGTGAAATTCTTGCAAAACTTTACTTATCTTGGAGCATGGCACAACTATTAAATTTGAAGTTTTTTTGCCATCTACACTTTCCCATACGCGGTATAGGCACTTTTATTACCCTTCCATTACCCTTTTATTACCTTCAGGCTGTTCCACTGAGCCCAATAAGATTTGGCGAGTGGCCTCTCCGCCGAAATTTCATTCCGGGACGGTATTTTTTCTTGGTGCTTTGCAGTTGCGCTGAAGATGACCAGTTTTTCCGCAGTTAAAGCATTTAGGGTTTTCTTTGGTAGCACTTTCCGCCAACAGTTGTCGCATTGCTTCCTTAACACTAGCGACCAGGTTATTATCATTCTTGGACAACATCTCCACATTCCGCACCTTACATATCTGTGTCTTGAAAACCATCCTTGCACTCTTGAGCCAGCGCAAATGAAACAGTGTCAGCGAAAGTGGATTTCTGCGTAGCGCACATAGCCAATTTAACATCAGAGTCACGAATACCATTATCGAACGCCTCAGTTTTAAAGTGGTCCAGGAACGGGTGACTCTCGTCTGGAATTGTGAGCTGCCGTCTCGAATGGTACGCTGCCGTCAAAGCAAGGCGTTTTTATTCGCGCAGAAACCTCCGCAACTGCTCGTCCTGGCCCGCCACTACACTCAAGATTATGCACTTTGTCCTATAGAGCATGCAATTTTTCTTCAAACTCTCTTGCATGCTGTTCCAGGCCAACGCTTTCTAGATGTTCGACTCTATCTGCCAGCTCTGAGAATTTATTCTCAATAGAATCCACCCTCCTATTAATGGCCTCCGAAACCTCCACCAGAGTCTCGTTCGTGGCTCTATTTGACTACAACAACATTGTTTGTGCATCATTGATTCCTTTTATCTGGATCATCATAGCAGCGAACATTGAATTTATGTCCCTGTTGCTGGTCGTAGCAGGAGGACATACCTCTACATCGTCTTTGTCCTCAAACTCGATTGTAGCGATGTCCATGCCACGATTCTTAAACTCATCTATCAGCCTCTTCTGCAGTTCAGCCTTGTTACCTGCTGTTGGCAATTCCCGCTTACTAAGCTCGTTTTTTAGCTGTTCAACTTTTAGCTCATCAAATTTCATGATTATTTATTATAATTTTATTATTTTAATGTCCTTTTTTTCCTTAAATTGCAATGTCCTTTTAATTATTTTTGCAATCCCACTTCTGACACTAATTGTTACGTTTTTAGACCTTTTCGTAAAAACGCTTTTTACTTATCCTTCAAGGATTCGTTTAATTGCATCAAATTAAAAACACAGACAATTAATTTTAGAAATATAATGCAGCAACACTTTATTTACTTCTTAATTAACACGAGTATTTGTACTACTAAACACTTAGCGATGTTAACACGTCTATATTTAAAATCACACTAATCCCGCTGATCTCTGGCAGCGACTTTATATAGCAAAGTGACATCGGCTGGCAACTTCGTGAAGAATCTGGTCATGGTTGTTGTTGGTTGTGCTTTACTTAACATGTAGCTATATACGTGTGTTTGTATATATGACAATGCTTTCTTGTGTGAGTTGTTAATTTAACTATGTGTGGCTGTATGTATGAGTGTTCTGTGTGTTTCTTGTGCTATGTGGGTATGTTGCTGTGTATATTTGTGTGTATGTTGCTGTGTATATTGGTGTACATGTTTAGCTTTTATTAGCAGCAAATACTTGCGTACAAGATCAGTAAGAATAACATCATCATCATTGATGTTGCTAGGTTTTTCGTTGTTGTTATTTACACTTATTATTGCTCAGCCTCAAATGATCTTGTATATTCTCGACGATGTATCCGGAATATTCCATTTCCGTTAATTCAAATATTATCTGCGGCCAAGTACATATAGCCACATTTTCGTTATATTTGAATCTAGTTTTAAACTTTGTAATAATATTAATGAGAAAACTTAAAGTTTTTTGTCTGGGACTATACGTCTGAAGTAAAGCTTGTGCGGGCTATTCTCTTTAAAAATCTTGGAGATGTTCATCGGCAAGTCTGTTCCGGGATTTATTTTTAATGAAGTTCATCTTAGAAAATGCTGCTTCACAAACATATGTTGACTCAAACAAAGTGAGAAGTTTCAAGGCTAAATTTTATTAATTCTTGGTATTTATTAGCACAAACAAATTTTATCCAAAGCTCTTGACAAGAAACTTCCTGTTGTTGGTGTTTTAAAATTGTATTTCCGAAAATATTTGCAGTTTCATTACTCCATTCAGCCCTAGGATTCAGAGAGTAAATGTTACTGATGATATCGACGACATTCCCAATTTTCTTAAAATCTGCGAATCTGTTTTCAAATTCCGATTTTAGATCATCAATGAACGAATTGCATTGGGCGACTTCAAGACCGTTGTCATTGCAGATATATTTTTAAATTAGGAGATTGCAGGCGTTCATTATCCAGAGCAATGTTGAAAAGATCGAGTTTTCGCAAAAAGCTTTTTACTTCTTTTAAGAATTGTTTGTGTTATCG
This sequence comes from Linnaemya tessellans, assembly GCA_951800035.1. Taxonomy (NCBI): domain Eukaryota; kingdom Metazoa; phylum Arthropoda; class Insecta; order Diptera; family Tachinidae; genus Linnaemya; species Linnaemya tessellans. Next base: position 79,054,602 of record OX637533.1, on the reverse strand, counting down.
CTCTCAAATTATCTATTTTTTCCATAGGTTTCCTTATTACTTGTTAGTGGATCATCACCAAAGGCTGATGTCGAGACGAAAATATGTCGCATGAATTTGTAGTTACATAATGTAATATATTTTGTATTGTTAATACAAGGTCCGCATAAAATAGGTCTACGGTCCGGATCCGGACCGCGGTCCGCCAGTTGGTGACCCCTCTTGTATAGGATAGTTGTGGGGTTCGTCGTAATTGCATCCTCCCATTCCATACCTTCTGATATTATGATGGTGCAGTGTGACCACCAACCGTGCGAGCGTTAGTCCTGGGTAAGACATGTATTAGGTATACTTTGATGTTTGGTTATGTTATGTGTTCCCTTGCCAACCATTCTGCCATTACCATCAATCTTGTAGCAGCCAGAGCTGCTTCAAATTAATTAAGAAGTAATTTTTAAGTTAAAGATTTAAACTAGAACGTGACTAATAAATTTCAATTAAAATCCTTTACAGTTCGAAAGAAATACTCATTAGCATTGATCCGGAACAAATGTTGAAGAAACATAAATGGTTAATTTTGAACCGTTACTACTATAAGATTTTCTGCTAACAATCTTATACATAGAATTTAGTTAGTAATATTTCAGTTCAGTCTTTCGGCAAACTCTCTATCATAACTTCCATTTCGCACATTATTTCTTAAGCAACAATTCTAAAATAATAAATTTCAATTAAAATCCCTTACAGTTCGAAAGAAATACTCATTAGCATTCATCCGAAACAAATGTTGAAGAAACATAAATGGTTAATTTTGAACCGTTACTACTATAAGAGTTTCTGCTAACAATCTTATAGAATTTAGTTAGTAATATTTCAGTTCAGTCTTTCGGTAAACTATCTATCATAACTTCCATTTTGCATATTATTTCTTAAGCAACAATTCTAAAATAATAAATTTCAATTAAAATCCCTTACAGTTCGAAAGAAATACTCATTAGCATTCATCCGTAACAAATGTTGAAGAAACATAAATGGTTAATTTTGAACCGTTACTACTATAAGATTTTCTGCTAACAATCTTATAGAATTTAGTTAGTAATATTTCAGTTCAGTCTTTCGGCAAACTCTCTATCATAACTTCCATTTCGCACATTATTTCTTAAACAACAATTCTAAAAATGGTTGAAAAAGTTTCTACGCGATGTCTTGTTGACTTCTCAATCTTAAAACAATACTTATTAACTGGAGTAATAAAAGAGTACACTACAAACCTTTTTATGTCGTTCATAATATCAAAATTGGGCGAGTTTTGAGATAATATTTTGGAATGCTGTCCTACTAATTCAATTTCTTCAAGGATTACATGATTGACGCCATTTGTGTTATATGGGATGCTGTTTTTGTTTACGTATTCTTCAAATATGGATGCGATTGCCTTTTCCAACAGATTTTCAATTACTACCGCCAACTCGTCATCCAAAATATTCATTGTCGGCAATATACGAATCGAATTTTTCTCTGATAAATGCGACTTTAGTTCTGTGTAAAGCTTAGACATTCTTCTAAGTACCTCATGATCATAGGCAGTGGCATTTTCTGGGGGTTTCATATATTGTGGACCGGTCTGTATCCATATACAACGTTTTGCTAGTTCTTGACTCATAAGAACTGTGTTATTTACTTCCTGTTCGACTACTGTCGACATATATGAATCTTTGAGATCGTCTGAAAATAGTCTTAATAGAATTTTCAGCAATATATTAAGCTCATCATCTTGAGCGGCAGAATAATTTTTACAAAGTTCAGTATTTAAACGGTGGCACATAGGCTGATAACAATTATCTATAATGTACCATTTTTCTAAAATAACTTTCTCCTCTTCTTTAGCTGCCGTTAAAACTTGTGTGAAGTCTTGACTTTCTATTGTTAATGGTAACATTGGAATGCCAAGTGATGATCCTAAAAATAATATTGGAATAACATATCCTGACGAAGAGTGACGAGATATTTCCGAAAGACAATTAGCAGCTTCCTCATGTCCACCTTGTGCTTCTAAAGGACTATGAGTCCAACGACTTGCTTCCATTAATCGCGAATAGTTGCTGACTCTGTTCCCAACATCTATATTATGAACGTCTGAAATGAACATTTCGAATCCTTTGCTTTGACATTTCTTTACCAACTGTTTATGTAAACTGTAAACTATGCGCTTGTGTTTTCTATATTCGGGACTACTGTCGGCTAATATATAGATCACAATTTTTTTGCAACGTTCAATCTTTCTTCCGGGAAGTGGCCTGCCTTGTAGTATAGATAAATATGTTGTATCGTCATTTTTCAAGTCTAGAGCATCTGTAGTGCTATTTACATCTATGATAGGCGCTGGAACTTGTGTCGCTTCTATAACAAGTCAACGATTAATTTTTGGAATAAACCTTCAAATTTACTTTCAATTTCAACTTACCCCTTTGTTCTGCCGAAGCCGATTTCTCATCATCATTATGATTTCCTTTTCCACGGATAACAGATTCATTATTTGTTACATCAGGCACATTTTCCGGATCGGCTAATGGTGCTTTTTTCTGATCACAGTTATCATTTCCATTACCATAATTTTCATCAGGCTTATTTACCTTATATGAACTAAAAATATAATTTGAGTTTGAATAACTTTCTATTTGAGAAGTAGTGCATATGTACGAAATCCATACTCATCCGATTTTTCTGATATGCTATCTTTTTTCTTGCTTTGCCCGGAACTGCACACATTGCCCATTTTGTGGTGGTCGTAATGATCTGCAAGGAAAGAAATATATCCACACATAAAAATATATACATATATATATATATATATATATATATATATATATATATGTTCACAATATATTTATATATAATATATATTATATATATATATATATATATATATATATATATATATATATATATACATAAAAATGAATGTTTGTATGTCTGTCTGTATGTCCTTTATAGAACAGTAAACTATGCACTTGATCATGTTATGATCTTTAGCAAAGTTGTAGAGCACGAGCCGACGGAGGTTTCTAGGTTATACATATATATATATATATATATATATATATATATATATAAATATATATATATATATATATATATATATATATATATATATATATATATATACATAACATACCGTAGGGTACTTGTGTATGCATTTAGCGCAGACGTAAGCGTCTGCTAATTGCATGTGCAGGTATATTCACGAAATATACCTTCACAAATATCACATTCAATTCAATGAAACTATTTTTATGTAACCTAAGCTTTTAATATTTTTGTATTTTTAAATTTTTAGCATTTTTCTTGATTAAATAAAGAGTAATTATCAAACCAAACTCAAACCGTGGAGTTTGCATTTTACTGGCGAAGTCGGACTTAAAAACCCATAATAGTATAGAAACAATAATTTATAAGTCACTTAGTAGTTAAAGGTAGTGATAAGAAAAAACAAAACAATATAAACGTTATATTCGACCGGGTCGAATCTTAAATACCCTCCAAATATTTAGTAAGTGAATTTAAAATGTTTAACTTGGTGGGCCAGAGTTCCTTTATGTAATATCTTACATAAAGATATGAATAAAGATATGAACCCCGCCCACTAAAGGGGGCGGGGTTCAAAAATCTACAATATCATGTTTTCCACAAACGAACGTATGGGCATTGCTAGACCATCTTAGACTTCATCACTAGTCAAGAATATACATATTTACTTTATAGGGTCCAATTCTCTTTGGAGGGTATAAAAAATGTATTTTGGCGGGGTCGCTCTGGCAAGGTCTGTGGGGGAAACATTTCACCTTTGTCATAAAAATCTAAAAATACATGCTTGGGACAATTATATACAAAATAAAATTTTGCATAAATAGGCAGTCATAATACTCTAAAATAAATGCTTGGTATAATTACATACACCATTATGATATTTTTATAGGGTCATTTAGTGGCAAAGGGGAAAAGAGGGGGTAGGGCAGAAACAGGCAGCCATAAAACTAAAAATAAGTGCTTGGGATAATTGTATACAAAATTGATTTTTGTTTTTGGTAGGGTCATTTAGGGGGCAAAGAGGACGAGGGTGTAGAGCAGAAATCGGCAGTCATAAAACTCTAAAAATAAATGCTTGGGAAAATTGTATACAAAATAATTTTTTTTTTGTGTAGGGTCATTTAGGTGGCAAAGGGGGAGGAGGGGGTATGGCAGAAACCGGCAGTCATAAAACTCTAAAAATAAATGCTTGGGATAATTGTATACAAAATACATTTTTTTTTTTTGGAAGGGGGCGGAGGGGGTAGTGCAGAGTAGTCCCAGGTTTTGTCTCAGCTTCGTCATTAAAGCTTAAAAATGTTATTTTTAAGGAATGTAGGCTTAAGTAAAACAATTTGTTAAATTTTTATGCGATTTTTGCATATGATAACGTCCACTAAGGTAGGCGGGGTTCAAAAATAATTTTTTTTTATGGCTCCAAGTTTAAGGCGTTGGACCGTATTTGACATAGAAATATATCATTTGCTTAACGAAATAACCAAAAAACTTTCAAAATTATGTTGTTTTTTCTGGGTTGGTTTAAGGCCGAGACACATAGAATCCGTCATACGTTATACATCGCCTTTTTTTGTGAGTTGTCACATTCAGTACTTCTGCGTCAAAGCAAAGTACGAAAGTTGGCCAACTTTTGACGTACGTTGAATACTTTGACAGAAATCGATGAGTTTTTCAAATTGTTTTAATTAATTTTTTGTATTGTGTGTTCAGGAAAATTAAATAATATACAACAAATTTTATAAAATATATAAATTTAATATAAATAAATAAAATGGAGGACATACAATTGATTTAATATCCGTCAACAAAGTACTCATTGTACCAGCCTTTTCCGTCAGTACGTTCATGTCAGTTGAAAAAGGCGACGTATAACGTATAACGCATTCTATGTGTCTCGGCCTTTAGTTGTTTTTAGGGGAACTTTTTTCCCTCTTGCCTGATTTAGCCCATCTTCGAATTTAACCTGCTCTAAGCTTCAAAATATATTTATACCAAATTTCTTTTCGTTTGGACTGAATCGTGATTTCCACAGCCGGACGGACGGATGGACGGACATGCTCAGATCGGCTTAGATTTCATCACTGATCAAGAATATATATACTTTATGAGGTCTGAGATGGATATTTCGATGCGTTACAAACGGAATGACAAAGTGAATATACCCTCCAAAGTCTTTTTTGGAGATTATAAAATAACATTACTTCAACAATTAAAAATAATTAAATAATAAAACAACTACGAGTATTTGCTTTAAAAAATAAACTGATGAAATGGTTAAAAAACAATTAAAAAAAAGTTTATGTCTGAAATTGAAGAAATCGACAGACAGCCTGTTTAATAAGTGCATAATTACAAGCATGAGAAATAATAAGGAAAAGCAAGAACTGGCATTTCAAAGCCTAAATTTCATCAAGCCATTTCAGGAAGAGACGGAGGCGCTCCCAATGTTTGTTGCACATATTGATTCTATAGCGGTCTCGAGATTGTTGTTAAACAGCTACGTTTTACCGCAATCCAGAGGAAGCTGATCGGGCCAGCGGCAGATCAACTCAGGAGGGAGAACCCAACAGATTGGTAGGCACTGCGGAGTGCCCTACTAGATGAGTTTGGTAAAAAAAAACAAATCTCAACACTCAATTTGGAACTAAACAATACTAAATTTACAAATAGTTATTTTGCGATACTTTAAATAGTGAAATCTGTAAAATTAAAGATTGCATCAAATTAAGTGAAGAAACAGAAACTAGAAAAACCATTTACAAATTGGAAGTAGATAGATTTAATCTAGAACTAGTATGAAAAAATTTGCCTTACTTAATTCCCAACATGTCTAAGATTATAAGACAGCCTTAAAAATTGTAAAAGAAAGCGGTTCATATATTTTTGAGTTTAAGGAAAGAAAATTTCAAAGGAATAAAAACAGCAATAGATTTAATCAAATGAAAAATTATCAACCTCATTTTTGGCAAATGCCACATTTTCCCTACCCATCTCAATATAACACGAATATTCCTCAACCTTTTGGTTATGTACAGCAAAATCAAAATGATCAAATAGATTATCCTAATCAATCACGTTTTAACAACAATATTCCTATTAATTTCGGCAATTGCCCACGACACCCTCTTCCCAGCTCAAGTGGACAAGTAAATGGCGTAGCCAGATCGAATAATTCTAATCAATCTAGAATCAGGAGATACGAAGCATTGGAACAGGATGACTCAAATTTTCATTTACGACCTCGCGAAAATTACCCTATGTAGCACTTTATGTAGATAATAATCCTTATTATTTTGTTGTTAATACAGGATCTGCTGTTGGTATTATAACAAAGAATATTTTGCCGTCGGGAAGAGAAATAACAAAACCAATTACCTTAAGTATAGGTACAGCTATAGGTTTCGTAACATTAGATTTAGTTCAAAAAACTGAAACTTTCAGCCTGGTCCACGATGTCGATCGACAACTTAAGCGAGCGACAGCAAGTCACTCACTATCGCTCGCTTAAGCGCCCCACTAAATATCGACTTGTCGGTCGTCTGGCTTTACGTTTTAACGTAATCATTGTCAAATGACTATATTGCCGCATCAAAAATTCCATGTAAGTTGAGCCATAAATATGGCCATTTGAACGTGGCACAACTACCAGGTATGCACACTTCGATTACAAGTACAACAAACAAAAAACAACTAGTATATTTTTGGTATAAAACACTCGCTTTTTTATCGAAACAAATAAATTTTACAATTTCTTAAAAATGCTTTACAAACTGTAACAATTATTTGTGTATGCTGTAAAACTGTATCAGTTAGTATGAAAATTTGATCTAAAGGTATCTGGGTCAGCTGTGCTAGTCAGCTCACCTCTTGAATATGCCTTGCTTCAAATGTAAACACAAAACATATGTTTTCAATAAATCCATTTTGTGAAAAATAATTTTAGCAAAGATTTTGTGGTGAAAAATAAATAATTAAATATTTAATTGATTTAGTTGATGGGACCCACGTTCGCATTAAATCAACTGGCGACGAAGTTAAGCGACTATATTATAATAGAAAGGGCTACTGTTATATAAACGCTATGATGGTAAGTATATTTTTATCTATGTATGTAAATATGTATGTTATTTTATAATTTTATTACTTATTTCAATTTTAGATGTGTGACCACAAAATGACCATTATGTTTGTTGATGCCAGGCACAACGGCTCCAATCATGATGCGTTCATAGGGGAACATAGCCTGGCAAACCAAAAGTTGCAGGAAAATTTTGAAAGTGGTAAACGTAATGCTTGGGTACTAGGTAAGTAAATATACACTTTTATATATGTACATACATAAACATAAGTTTTCATATAAGAAATGAAAATTCAGTATTTAATTTTATTATAGGGGATGGCGGATATAAGCTAAAACCTTTTTTGTTGACACCGTTCAGGAATACAAGGGACGTATACGAAAACCGTTTCAATACAAAACATATAAGTACTCGACACGTAGTGGAGCGGTGCTTTGGTGTACTTAAAAACAGATTTCGCTGCATTCTTGGTTCCAGAGGGCTTCACTACTCAGCTGATCAATCAACAAAAATTCTTAATGCATGTTGCGCGCTCCACAATATGTGCATTAAATACATATGTGCACAAGAAATGGGAGAAGAAACGGAAGTTGGCGACGAGACTGTCAGTAACGATGCCAGTGCGGTCGGAGAAGAAGAGCCTACTGCGGCAGCAATTAGAAGAAACGTTGCAATAAATTTATAAAAAAAATATTTTTCTAAAGGTCCTTCTCAGGGCCACCAAAAATAATAAAGAGATGGAATTTGTTTAACAATATAATTACATTTATATATTTATATTAAAAAAAGAAAGCCTTCATGGCCAATATAAAATATGTATTTGTGATTTATTTTAGTTTTCTTTTTCCGCCAGTGCATTCGCAATTTTTTCCAATGATAATAAAATTTTTGAATTTGTCTCGGCATTGGTTTTAGCAGCTACAGCTTGGATTTCGGCAGCTTCAGCAATTTTTTTGGCCGCATCGGCAATAGCTTTTGTAGCTTCAGCCAGGAGAACTGCAGCATCCGAATGCTGTTTTGCTACAGCAGCTGACTTCTCGCCAAGCTGTAATTCAGCCAATGTTTTCTTTTTTTTTTTGTGGAGGAACAGCCTTCGTCGCCTTCGTGTTGACGTTTTTGACCTCGCTGCAGTAGTGGTGAAAAGTCACTTAATTGTTGAGTGGGCCTTTTCTCTATTTTTCCTTACTTTCCGCCTGCCTGGAAGGTGTTACAATCGCTGTTGCTTTACTACTTCTGGGTGGTGTATCCGCTATCGGTATGAAACAACTTTCTATAGAATCAATGTTTTTCGGACTTGCCTTGTCGTTGTAACCAAAAACTTTACCACTTGGTGCTGCAGCTTTTGACAAAAACAAAGTCCTGTCCACGATTTGCTCTAATTCTGTAAGTGAGTTCACCCGATAGAGGCCACCACCAGTTTCGTTCAAACTTTTCTTGTTTTCTGCAATTTTTTTCTTTGTTCGCGATTTTAAGTCAGTCCAAGTCTGAAAATACACAAATGTTTTCAGTGTTATAGAAATAATGGCAATGTTCTTGCAGCTAATTCCTTACCTTTTTCCACTCAACAATGGTACGAACAGGTGGCCCAAACGCATTTAATTTTTTTGTTTAGCTTAATCCACTGTTCCTCCACAAAATGCTTACTGCTTCCAAAAACAGCAGATCCCCTACCGAACTCCGGGTTGGCTTCCATATATTCAACTAGAAGCTGCAGCTGCTTCAGATTTGATTTTTTAATGCTAAACAATGTTTTGGTAACAGAGAATTATTTATTGTGCAACTACATTTATTATAGATACATACGTATAAATTTAAAATACTTATCACTTTTCCATAATGAAATTTCTAAAATAAAATTTTTTTATATATTTTGCAAAACAACGTCTCTGTCGACAAACAAAAAGCAAGTGACTGATTTTGACAGTTCTTGTCGCACAATATTTCTTAGTGGGGCGCAAATTCGTATGAAAATGCTTACGTTATCGCTCGCTTTGATTGTCGATCGACTTGTCGTGCTGAAATCTATTAGTGGGGCGCAAATCAGCTGTTTGTCGTCACAAAGGCAAGCGAGCGATAGCGGTCGACATCGTGGACCAGGCTGTTAATATCTATGATTTTTCGGATAACTACTAGGGTTTGTTAGGTTATGATGCACTACAAATTTTGAACGCGCAAATTAATGTTGGTAGAAATACCCTAGTTTTAGATGACTTTAAATATCAAATGGGAAATGACACAATTGGCGAGCGGGACTATGAACTTGTGAAAGAAAGATTTAATATTCATGCAATTGAGATACATGAAGAAAAATGTAAATTTCGAATGGATCACCTCAATCGGGAAGAGCGTGAATCTGTAGTTAAGTTATTACGTAAATATAATAGTATATTCTATAAGGAAAGTGAAAATTTTACCTCCACACATGCAATTAAACATTGCATTAAAACTGTACATGAGGACCCTATACATATATATAGCAAATCTTACAGATACCCTGAAATCCATAGGAAAGAAATAGATCGCCAAATAAAAGAAATCTTGGAACAGAACATTATTTGTCACAGTACCTCTCCATACTTATCACCAATAGCAATGGGTGCTGGTGGCTGAAGTAGTAGAACACGAGACTATGAAGCGGAGGGTCCTGAGTTCGAGCCCGTGCTGAGTCATGATATATTCTGTTGAATTCTTCTGATCAGCATTAGTGCGTGATTGTGTTAGTTGTTGCCAGCCTGTTTCAATGATGAAGGCATAGTCACTGGTCACTGAACATAATTCACAGCGACTGACACTATCATGTACTAAAAAGGCAGAGTAAGTGCACCCACCTTCGTCGGCCCTGCAGCAAAAATTAGCCGGCGAAGTAAAAGGTTGAAAAAGCTACAAAAAAACTGTCTATCTTTTCATCTTTCCTAAATCTGTCCCCTCAATACTATCCCCTCGTTTTCAGTTCCGGCGCAATGCATTGCATATATAGGGGTCATCCCCTGAGTGCTGGTCCAAGATAAAAAAAAATATGGGTGGTGCCTAAAATGTCTGATGCTTCGGGGATGGATAAATGGCGAATTGTCCAGGATTATCGGAAACTGAATGATATTACGATAGCCGATAGATACCCTATTCCTAATATGGAGGTTATTTTAGATAAGTTGGGAAGATGTCAATACTTCTTAACAATAGATCTAGCTAAGGCTTCCATCAAATAGAGATGGACCCTGCAGATAGGAAAAAGACTGAAGTTTCCACGACCAATGGCCATTTTGAATTTTTGAGAATGCCCTTTGGTCTTAAAGATGGTCCATCAGCATTTTAAAGGTTGATGAACGAGGTTTTAGGTGACCTTATTGGTAAATATTTCTTAGTCTATCTCGACGACATTATCGTGTTTAGCTCATCTCTGCAGGAGCACGTGGAATCACTCGACACAGTGCTCAATCCTAGAAATATCAGTTCCATTATGGGATATCCAATACCACAAACAGAGAAAGAGTTAAGACAGTTTCTAGGCTTGGGAGGGTTTTATAGGAAGTTCATAAAGGATTTTGCTCGAATAACAAAACCTTTGACTTCCTGTTTAAAAAATGTAAATAAGATATATTCTAATGATAGAAATTATATAAATGCTGTAGAGACTATATAGGTTATGATAACTAGTGAACCTATTCTTTAATATCCTTGTTATGAAAAAGATTTTCCGTTAACTACGGATGCCTCCAACGTTGCTTTAGGTGCTGTCTTGAGCCAGCAGGATAGGGCAATATGTTTTGCAAGTAGGACAATCAATGAACATGAGTTCAACTACTCGACTATTGAACGTGAACTTTTGGCTTTGGTTTGGGCAGCCAAATATTTTCGCCCGTACCTCTTTGGTAGGAAATTTTAAGTAAATAGTGATCATAAACACCTTCAGTGTCTTCATAATCTGAAGGATCCGAATGCCAAACTCCAAAGATGGAGAATTAAGCTTAATGAATTTGATTTTGATATAAAACATATTCCCGGTAAGAAAAATCATGTCGCTGATGCGCTTTCCAGAATAATGATGGTCGATTGTAATATGAATGAAAATACAGACTCTAATGTGGCCACTATTCACTCAGAAGAAGAAGAAGATGATGCAAATTATATTCCCATTTGTGAAAGGTCATTAAATACATTTAAAAATCAAATAAAACTTACTAGAAGTAATAGTGAGAGTGTGGAAAAACAAAAAATATTTTCAAATAATGTTACAACTTCGTACTACGTAGAACTGAACAATGATTGAACTAAGAATATTATAAAAGAACATATCGTTGGTAAAAAGTCGGCAATTTTAATGGCAAGTAATGAAGTCAGGTGAACCGAATTAACAAGAGCAATGAGGGAACTACAAAACGTTTCGAAAATACTCGAGATTTAAAACAATTGTAATGGAAATGCATTTAGAGGGTTTGCACCAGGGAATAGAAAAGATTGCAAATCTCTTTTCAAACAAGTATTATTATCCAAATTATGTGAAAGAAATCCCCAAAATAACAAATTCCTGCGAACTATGCAATTTATGCAACTCCGATCATATAGCACATAGGTTACCATTTAAATTGGCGCCCCCAGTATATGAAACGCGAGAAAAGTTTGTTATAGACTTCTGGCAATGGAACAAAGAGAATTACTTGACATGTATTGATATGTATTCGAAATTTGCAGTAGCCTAAAAAGTCCCCAATTTAAGCTGTTTGGAGACGAAACGAGCATTGTTAAGGGTATTCAATAATATGGGTCCCCCGAAAGTTTTAAAAATAGATCAAGATCAGGGCATTGACAATGTAAATATTAAGCAGTGGTATGAGCAGTTAAATGTAGTTTTGGAGATTATAAAGAATTAATTTATATGAGTGTTGAACAACCTATCTTTGCATACAATCACAACATAAACCAGTCCAGCACAGGAGAAAAACCTTAAAACATGTTTTTTAATAAATTTCAACCTACTAGTAGAGTTAGTAATGCCAATAAAAACAGAACTGGACATCCGATCAATATGAAATACAGTAGAATCTTAAAAAAGTTAACCAAAATGTTGCAAGGGGTATTAACTTTTCTGAACTTTAAACTTTTCTAAGCACGTTTTTTTAGTCGAAAAAAGGAATAAATAAAGTATGTAATAAATTTTAAAAGTCATACACAACATTGTTTAGATACAAAATGTTATGTTTTTTTTATTATTTATTATTAAAAGGTTTAAATAGTTTTCATTTAATGTGTACTGTTTATTAAATTTCACAGTCGTGCTCAGCGTAAAAAATATTTATTTATAGTCGTTTAAAGAAGCAGTCAAGGCTTGTTTGTTTCTTTTCTCTTGTATAATAACTCTTGATCATTTTCGTGCGCATATTGACTAGGTCTGCCACTTGATTTGCATCCTTGTTGTTTTAAAACCATTTTATAACGTTATTGATGCTTTCAACTGCTTTCGAGAAACTTACTTTAGATCGTTGAACATCTACTTCGATAATTGACACGTCGTTTTCATTATCGGTAACTTCGGAATCATCGTTATTTTCTGAAATTTCATCATTGTTCCAATTTATGATTTCATTAATGCCGATGTCAACATTATCCCCAACCTTTGATATCAACAATTGAACTTCGCGAAGTGTATCGTTGTATGGACTATTTGAAAGTATCATTTCAGAGAGAGCAATTTCGTCTTCGCTCTCATACTGATCGTCATCCCACTTTTTTATCTTGTTCCATGCTTTTGTCAGGACTTCTCGAGGTAGTTCATCCCACACTAGTGCCTTCAAAATATTTTCCACCGGAACGGTTTCCTGCGCGGCAATGTTGCACAACAACTTAGATTGATATCCTAACTTGACCAGTCTTATTGAATTTTGATCCATGGGTTGCAAAATCGCAGTTATGTTAGGTGGTAAAAGCATTGCTGCAATTTGTCCATCATCAGATTGTAACATATCAATTGGCTTATGGGCAGCCGAAAATTTCCGAATCTGTAAAATTGTTCCTGCATAAACCTAAACACGTTAATGTAAATTTTAAAAATTAAGTTCACCTGTATAATGTTATTTTATATTTGGTAAAAAGGATGTATTTTTGTCTAAGTGAGTATTGTCTTAGCACTCCTGCCACATTATCTGAGCATTAAAATGCCCTTTAGAGAATCAGAAATAAAAACAAAGTGTTCTGTTTTGCCTTTAGATTAATTCTGGTTTTATTAAACAAAATTCATGGCTTATATAGTAAAATATTATATTGGTCAGCAATTTTATAAAAGTCAAAAATAATCAATACGATATTAAAAAATTTATTTCACACAAATAGTACTTGGTGACAATTTGCCATATTTCCAAATTCTCACGATAAACATATTTATCAAATTTCAATTCTTAAACACTGGCATTGAAAATTTAAACATCAACAAATGATTTCATTGAACTTACGATTTGTGCTGACCAAACAGAATTTTTCTTTTACTTAAATTTTATTGAACTTATTTTATTTACAGTGATGTGCATAAGTGCACATACACTACACCTGCTTTATAAAAGAACGATGAAAACAGTTGAAAAATAACTCTGAGGTCATCTACGACTTCTTCGAATTTGTGTACTCCAATGGGTTTTCAAATCCCTTAAAACAACGAGGAGTTGCAGATTTACCAATTACCAACGGTTTCAATTTGTGCGAACCATCTGCGTTCGCACACAACAAAAGAGTTATTCTTTCCTTTGCAATTTTTCGGCCCGGTGCTGTCTTTTCGCTTGCAGCCACAAATATTTTATCAGGCAAAAAACGATAAAAAAAAGTCCAGTTTCATCTGCGTTGTAAAGTTGTGAATCGGATAACTTCATTACATTGATTTTTGCTCATAAATTATGAATAAAAGGTGTAACACCTGAGGTTTCACTTGAAAGGATTTCGCCACAAATTTTTAGATTGCGAATACCGTACCTCCTTTTAAAATTTGCTAGCCACCCATCACTGGCATAAAATGTTTTTCCAGGTGGGTGCATTTTTGCGAATTCGTATTTGGCCCTGCTTTTTAAAATTGGTCCATTCAGTGCACAGTTACGCTGTCTTTGGTCTAAAAACCACTTGTACAACTTTGACTCAAGATCAGCATATTCCGGTTTATGAAGAGTTTTCCTGTTAGATTTTTCATATGTGTTCGCAACAGCCTCCAAGATTTCGTTTCGTTTTTTTTTATCTTCGACATGGCGACTTTGGATACACCAGAATTCAACGCCAATCGCTTTCCATGCATACCTTGATCAAGCATTTTTAAAATCTGCACTTTTTGCTGCAAATCGAACTTGATTTGTGATGATTTCTTCTGTTTTGGCATTTTTGAAATAAGCACTGCACAACTCACAAGCTAAACATTGACGACTAACAAGAACTTCAACAGCAATGTTGAAGATAGACAATATTTTTGGCAGCTCAAAATAAAAAGGAAGTTCGGGGAATACCATAATATATGTATTAAACATAAATAAAGATTTAGCATTGCAACTGAGAAGATTTTAAGTGACCAAGCTGCCACTATTATCACTGAAACAGCCGTTGTTTTAAAAAAAAGTGTACACGCTCTAAAAAGTTAACCGAAAAGTTAACTTTCTAGAGCTGCACGTTGATAATGAAAAACTGTTAACTTATCCGCGTGTTTAACTTTTACGCGAGTAAACTTTTGTAAGATTCTACTGTAAATAAACGCAGAAAACAAAAGGAAAAGATTAAACAAAATAGATAATCCTTTCAAAAGAGTAGAAGTACTAGGAACAGAAGGTGATGGTGAACACTTTATAGTAAAATTTAAGGATAGAAACGTTAGGAAATATAAGAGTAATTTTAAGAGGGATAAAATTACGAATATTAACAATTTCAGATATCAAAGCGGAACGGAAGAAAAACCTTGAACATCTCATTACCATCTTTTATACGTTTACAATCACTATGGTCTTGTCCTACCTTATGCCAGGAATTATTGCTTAAACTATTTCATTAGATAAAATTATATATAACTTTGGCTATATTTCAATCAATCAATCAAGCGTTATCTACTGGACATGGTAATTGTGTCGTGGAAATTAATACAACCGAACTGGAAACCTCATACAGGGAACTATGTAGTGAGTACGATAAACATGAATTTCAGCAATCTGACATCATAGCAAGATATAAAAATATGGCGGATAACGAAAAACAGTTATTCATTAAAAGACACAAACCAGGACATTTCAATGCAATACGTAGTGGTTTCGAATTTCTTTTTGCCACTCTTGATAGAAAATGGTGACGTCAATATAAATAGCATTATTCAACATATGAATGTTGGAAATGCATTGTTGAATGAATTGAAGAACTCAACAAATGCCATCCAAAATACGCTTGTAACAGAGATTATTTCTGATGGGAATACAATTGGCCAAATTGGGCATTATTAATCCTAAACTTATTAAACTGCTGAACAATTTGAATTTATCAGGACTTCTGTTTAAACTAAAGACCATAGGATATATTTTGTACTAACTATTCCTGGAAGTTTTACTAGATATCCTAAACTTAAGATAATACCAATCCCAGATAATAATAACCAAGAATTAGTAGTAAGTTTAAACACAGAAAAACAAAAAATTGAATGAAATAGATAATCAAAAAATTAAACCTTTGTATGATTTATGTTTAGAAGATTCACTTAATGACCAACTATCGAATTGTTCATTTAAAACAAATAAAGACATAAGCATAAACTTTATACCACCTAATATGATATTAATACCGCTGACAGACATAGGATTTCTATACCACATTACTATTCTATACTACATGTGTGTCAACCTATACTACAATTAAACCACAAAATAATGTGGTTTATATCTGGTTTCAATACTACGAAAATATACGTAGTATTAACCCATTTTACACCCTTTAGCTTTGTTCAATTGCATTGGGAATGAGTCATCGTCCAATTTCGACTTTCGAGAAGTTCGACGCCGCAACCTTATTAAGAAAAATGTCCATGAATATGTATAGTTGTAATGGATTTATAAACCATAAAGACTTACACGTGTCCAAAAACGCCTGTACTTCTTTTTTATTATTTTAGAATGAAAAAAGCATATCTTTTAAGACGATTGATTGTACATAATTAACGAAGGCGATTGTACATAATTAACGAATAGCGAAAACACAATTTCTTTTTTCGCATAAAATATGCAATTTTGTTGTTATTATTAACAATTATGCTAAAAAGTTTTTCTTTTTCCATTTTTTTTATTATACGAAAATAAAAACAAAAATGTTAGTATATATACCACATGTCTGTCATGCCAAAGTAGTATCAAAAACCATAGTATTTATATCATGGTATACAAATCCTATGTCTGTCAGGGGTATAACTAAGAATTTAAATGAAACAACAACAAACCAAAATTTTAACGATCTGAATATTATTAAAAATAATATACTAACAATTAATAACTTCAAAGTTAAAATTTTATCTTTTGAATTTGAAAGCAAAATAAACAATTCACTAACAAACATTGTACCATTTGTTAAAAAATTCGAAAACCTTGTAAAAAACAACAATGATTACATAACCAAAATAGAATTAAACAAGTAAAAACGTTATATTCGACCATGTCGAATCTTAAATACCCTCCAAATATTTAGTAAGTAAATTTAAAATGTTTAACTTGGTGGGACAGAGTTGCTTTATATATTATCGGACGTCAACGTCCACTAAAGGGGACGGAGTTCAAAAATAGACTATGTCATGTTTTCCACAGACGAACGTATTGGCATTGCTAGACCGTCTTAGACTTCATCACTGATCAAGAATATATATACTTTATGGGGTCCAATTCTATTTGGAGGGTAGTAAAACTGTATTTTGGCGGGGTCGCTCTGGCAAGAGCTGTGGATTAAACATTTTACCTTTGTTTATTTTTTTTTGATAGGGTCATTAAGGGGGCAAAGGGGGAGGGAGGGGTAGGGCACAGTATACGTCTCAGCTTCGTCATTAAAGGTTACAAATTTTATTTTTAAGGAATGTAAGCTACTTGAATGCTTGTGGGTTACAAGCAGCCACGTATACCAGGCTTAAGTAAAACAATTTGTTAAATTTTGGAACTATTTTTGTTTATGATAACGCCCACTAAAGGGGGAAGGGTTCAAAAACTATTTTTTTTTAATTTCATGGCTCCAAGTTTAACGCGTTGGATCTTCTTTAATATAAAAATATATCATTTGTTTAAAAAAAATTGTTTTTTGATAGGGTCATTTAGGGAGCATAGGGCACCCCCTAGAGCAGAATATTAACAGGTTACGTCTCAGCTTCGTCGTTAAAGGTTAAAAATGTTGTTTTTGAAGAATGTATGCTTAAGTAAAACAATGTGTTAAACTTTTACACTATTTTTGTATATAATAACGCCCACTCAAGGTGCTTGGTACAAAAACTATTTTTTTATATTTTATAGCTCCAAGTTTAACACGTTGAACCTTCTTTAATGTAAAAATATATCATTTGCTTAGCAAAATTACAAAAAAATTTAAAAATTATGTTGTTTTATAGAGGTTAGTTTAGTTCTTCTTAAGGGAACTTTTTTCCCTCTTGCCCGATTTAGCCCATCTCCGAACTTAAACTGTGCTATCCTTCAAGATAAATTTATACCAAATTTCAATAGTCTAGCTCTTTTCGTTTGGACTGAATCGTGATTTCCACAGACGGACGGACGGACATACTCAGATCGTCTTAGATTTCATCACTGATCAAGAATATACCATATACTTTATGGATATTTCGCTGCGTTACAAACGGAATAACAAAATGAATATACATTCCATATTATTTTTTGGAGGGTATACAAATAGTTATCACCGTCATTATGATCTAATTACATTTTGCTTACATTAATTTTTGTTATTATGGTAATTTTAATATTAATAATATTACAAAAACTTAATTTCTTAAATCTCATTAAAAATATACGTAGTGTAAGAAAAGTCAACATTGACATCTCTGGGGAAGGAAGGAGTGACATACATAACATACCGTAGGGTACTTGCGCGTGCATTTAGTGCAGACGTAAGCGTCTGCTAACTGCTTGTGTGGGTATATTCATGGAATTATTTATATGACATTCAATCCTATGAAACTTGTTACGATTTTTTTTCCTTGTGGAAAATGCTTCATTGCATATCAGCATTTATATGCCAGTTGATGTTTGTAAAGAAATGCATTCAAACAATTAGGATTACTTCTTAGGATATCGCATGCTAGAGTTTTTATTATCATCGTTAACATAGACTCCATGCTCAAATAATGAGCAAGCAGAAATACGTCTTTTCAGTGGAGCAGATAATTTCGTTTTATTACCAAATACGAGTATGGTAATGAGTTTTATTTAAGTTACGGATTATCAAGCTATCGCTGTCCGTCTTTAGAACCTCTTGTTATCGCTTCCTTAAGATCTAATTCTGCATTTCATTTTTTTATAAGTCTTAGAATCCTGGAAACCATTTGGGTTCTAGATCTAATTGCGATACAAACCAAACACAAAAATCAGTCTTAATTTCCGTATAACTATCCCTAGTTGGTATTAATCGCGATGTATCGCTTGTGTGTATTTTAAACTGCCTGCCATTTAACGCAAAGAATTTTATGAAAGTCCTATATCTGAGGGATAAAGATCGGATTTAGTTGCGTCAAAACAACTTAAACCATTTTATTGAAATCATTTCCAGTCAATTTTCGACCATTTTACATAGAAGTCAAAAGTTTTGCGGTTGTGAAATCAACAAGGTAGTTATAAGACAGCTTTGCAAAAGAGATAATTCTTAGTCTTAGTCAAAAAAAAAAAACAGCAACTTCTAATTTCCGACATGATTTAGTAAAACTATACCTTGTTCAAGGGTATTCTCCCCCATAGCCTCAAATAGCTAAACACTCATTATTAAACCAACTTATAAAGTTTTATATCCAATATTTTGTCTTACATTTCTTATTATTTATTTACGTATATAAGTATATCATTGGAAGGTGAGCTATTCCCTTGTTAAATATACTTCTATACTGAGAAAAAAATTATTTGTATGTAAATAATTTTTTTATACATAATAATTTTATTTCATAATATTTTTACTGTAGGCATTTTGTTTTTTTGCCTTTCTGGATATATGTATAGCTGTAGAAACATAATTCTTTGGGATATATTGAAGATTGTGAAATTTGAGAATTTGTTTAATGATGAATACCAGAAACTCGAATAGGGGTAGAAATAGTTCTTTCAATGGGAACCGAACTGCGTCCTCGTTGACAAACAATATTCCCATTGAACTACGAACCAACGTTAATAGCCCTAAGCCGAGAGTTTTACACTCTCCCGTTAATAAAACCCTGACTAGTAGTTCAAACCATCCTGCAATGCAAAGTGCATCACTGGAACCTCAGGTCCATAGAGCGCATAGTGGTTGTAGTTTGCCTTCTTTTAATTCCTTTCAAGATATTGAGTTAGCACCAAATACAAACCTTGGAGCACAACAACGAAATTCCGAGTCTTGTGGTGAAGCCTTTGTGTTAAATCCTAGCGCCATACCCCAATACAAAAAGACCTCCGGCATAGGTCGTAATGCCGCTTCCGCTCAAGATATGGATACACAGAATCTTAATCAAGCAACACCATTTGATCCTCTTATTACTTTAGTACAGCAGACCATGAGAAATACTCAGGAAGGTTTTAGACAGGAACTTTCTACCATTAGGCAATGTAGAGCTCAAATGAGTCTTGTTCCACAATTAGATTCTAATTTCACTGATCCTAGCAGATTGACTTTCAGAGTCCAAATAGGTCTTATGCGAATGTAGATACCATAGTTAAATAGGAAAAATGGAAAATTTCTTATAAGGGAGAAGGACCCGTATCTGATTTTCTTTTCAAAGTTGAAACACCCTGCGCTAGAGCAAATTGCTCCAACGACCATTTATTAGCAAGCTTTCATGTACTCCTAGAAGGTCGTGCTGAAAAATGGTACTGGCTTTTCTTGAAGCAGAACCGACACATTTCCTATCCTATATTGAGACAAGCTTTCACCAAGGAACTCGGACATTTGGATTCGGATCATGAAATTATGCTAAAACTTTCATTGCGGAAACAGCAATATAAAGAGAGCTATGATGATTTCCATAGTTCAATTATTTCACTGAATCTAAGGCTTTAAAATCATTTACCTGATAGCACGTTAGTTGATATCAAAAAAAGAAACATAAACCCCAATTTAAGATTCTTGCTGTTCAGCAGTAGCACTACAGTTCTTGACGAATTTAGGGATCAAGCACGCAAAGCTGAAAATATACTTAGGTAAACAAAGTTTTTTAACCCAGGTATGCTTCACTCTCGAAATTTCAGTGAATTAGAAGAGCCACCTACCTTTTTATTCACTTTTGGCAAAAGTTTGCCTTAGCTCCATATATTATACCCCTTTCAAAGCCTGCTATATATGAACTATCCTGTAGTTCAGAGAATAGTCGGAAACTGCATAAACTTTCCCCAGAACAAAATTTGGAACTGGAAAAAGTAATTTCAGAATTTCCTGCGTTTGAAATACTTGGACTAGGGTGTACCAATTTATTATAACATCATATTGATACGGGAGATGCTGTCCCCATCTAATGTAAGAAATACCCGATGTCTCCTATTCGTCAAGAGGAAGCCTATACTGAAATTGCTGAAACTTGGAGTTATAGAAGAGTCTAATTCTCCCTGGAAAGGTCATAGACTCAAGGAAACTGAATGCAGTGACAAAAAAGGACGCCTATCCTTTACCCCATATAAATGGACTTTTGAGTAGGCTCAAATATACCTTCTACATAAGCTGGATAGACCTTAAGGATGCGTTTGTACAAATCCGCCTATCTGACTCCGCTAAAGAAAAAACAGCGTTTGCGATACCCAGTAAGCAACTATATCAATATAAATATAAGATAATGGCCCAGTCCCATCTTAAACTTTTATCAGAGGTCGCGTCGTGCTTAAAAAGGGCAAAATTAACAATTAATATAGGTAAAAGTCGACAGAAATCCGATATCTTGGATATATCGTAGGTAATGGTTGTCTTAAAGTGGACCCTGATAAGGTCGCGTCAATCAAAAACTTCCCTCTACCCAAAAGTCCTAACCAACTGGTATCGTAGCTTTATAAATAATTTTTCGGACTTGGCTGGTCCATTAAATGGTTGTTTGAAGAAAACCAAGAAATCCTTTATCTTGTCTGAAGCAACTAAAATTTCTGTTGAACATTTTAGGCTGGCACAATGCACAGCTCCTATTTTGGCACAGCCTAATTTTGAAAAGGAATTCATCATTCAGTGTGACGCCTCAAAAATTGGTGTAGGTGGTGTGCTCTTCCAATATGACGATGATGGCAAAGAACACCCTATTTCTTATGTGTCACAAAAATTTAACAGGTCCCAGAAGAATTATACAGTGACCGAGCTTGAATGCATGGCAGCCATAATATGCATAAATAGATTTAGGCCATATATTGAAGGATTACCCTTCCGTATAATAACTGACCACTCCTCTTTGAAGTGGCTAATGTTACAGAAGGACCTGAGTGGGAGACTGGTCCGCTGAAGCCTCAAATTACAAAGATATGATTTTTCCATAGAGCACAGGAAGGGATCACTTAATGTGGTACCAGACTGTCGGTCGAGGATGGACGTAGATCAGATCTCTTTAGGAAATAATACTTTTGAAGTCGATCTTTCCTCTCCAGAATTTGAAACTGAAGAGTTTATAGATTCTCTCCCTAACGTTCGCTTAAGTAAAAATATAGTATTGAAAAGGGTAAATTTTAGACATGTTTATGAAAATGAGGAAGATAGTTTATGGCGAATATGGTTGCCTAAATCGATAGCTGAAAGAGTTATGAGAGGTGCTCATGAGGACGACACATCCTGTCATGGTGGTTTTTCAAAAACCTTGTATCGGGTAAGGACAAAATACTTTTGGCCAACAATGGTCAGTGATATAAAAAAAGACTTTTGCAGGCGTTGTGATATATGTAAAAGTATCAAATCTCCTAGCCAGACATCAAGACCAATAATGGGAAATCAGTTTCGGACTTGCCGCCTTTTTGAAAGGCTATATTGCGATTTTTTGGGACCATACCCCTTCACAAAAGCAAACAATTCGGTCATCTTCATTATTTTAGACCATATGACCAAGTTCCTTTTTCTCAAAGCATTCAGGGCAGCAACATCTGCAAATGTGATTCTATATTTTCAAACTGAAATATTCCCAACTTTTGGTGTACCACGCTGTATTCATAGTGATAATGGCAAGCAATTTGTTTCAAAGGAACTGAAACAGTTTTTCAAATCATACGACATAATGCATATTACTACAGGCTTTTAAGCACCGCAGTCTAATGCTTCAGAGAGGGTTAATCTCGAGATTGTTACAAAGATACGATACTTTCTCAGATATAATAAAGACCATAAGGAGTGCGATAGGTTTATACCACAAATTCTATAGATTCTGAGAAGTGATTTTCACAGCTCAATAAAATGTTCACCTTATCTTGCAACGTTTGGCCAAAATATGGTCCAGCATGGATCTGCCTACAAGGTGCTCGATAAACTGTTCTACCAAACAGGAGAAGATATAAGTATTCTAAACAACGTGGACAGATTATCAAAACTAAGAGAAACGCAGCACACGCTAAATCCTCAAAGGTTTACAATCTCCGAAGTAGAAATATTGGATTCCAAAAAGGCCAAATCGTATACCGGAAGAATCATACACATAGCAATTTGTACAAGAATATTAATAAAAAGTTCTTAAGAAAGTTCAATAAGTGCAGGAACAGAGATAGAGTTGGAAACAATTTGTATGATATATAAGATATTATAACCGTGATACTACCCGGCTTCATGGGTCGAGCCACACATTGTTTGCATGAAAGAATAACAAAAATTGTTACAATTCGTCTATAAAAAAATTGAAAAGAAAGGCTCCAAAAATCGGTTTACTGTTCGTCTTCAACTTTTATGAAAAGTTCAGATCGAAGCAGTTTTGTTACGAAAAGAAATGCATTCAAACAATTGAGATTACTTCTTAGGATATCGCATGCTAGAGTTTTTATTATCATCGTTTACATAGACTCCACGCTCAAATAATGATAAAGCAGAAATATGTGTTTTCAATTGAGCAGATCGTACACGCATTCATAATTTCATTTTATTACCAAATATGGTAATGAGTTTAATTTTAGTTACGGATTATCAAGCTATCGCTCTCCGTCTTTATCACACTGATAATAAATATACATTAGGACATAGCCTGATATGTCACTCTCATTGCATTGCATGAATCGACGAGAGCAGATGGAATTTTCTGAAAGGGGACAAAAGCAGACGATTTTTAATTTTTGAACGAAGAGGTTGAAAATTTTAAGCGGTGATAAAAATACCAAGTAAATTAACCATTTAAAACAAAAAAGATTTCCTACATAAGTGTCTAGTGAAAAGTACAGTTGAAGAAAAACAGAAAAAACTTAAGAAATATACTAAAAGTGTGGGAGTAGAAGTGTGGGGGAGAAAGCCGGCAGATAATCTAATTGCGCTGGGTAGGCGTGTTGTTGACCACCATTAGCAGCCACGTGGACTTACTCAAATAGAGGTCACAACTAATGTGATCAAATGGAATAGCTTTTTATGCATAAGTATTCATTACAACTTTGTTAGTTAACGCCTACCGTAAGTTTCAAATTGCACTTCACGTAGTTCAACGAAACCTCATTTGAAAATAATTGTAATTTTACCAGTATCCAGCTAAGAAGGGCAAAATAGCAACACAAATGGTTGGTTAAATTTCTATATAAATAAATACAAATAAATGTTATAAGTAATACCCATATGTAAAACTAACAAATCGATTGAACATTCAATTCAAATGCTGGTTATGAAAAGAAAACAAAATTAAATCTATATCATGTGTAAGTTAACGATGTAATACTATTTATACATTTAAAATTATTTTGCACTATTATTAATTTTCGAGTGTAAGTTTAAACATATGTCATTGTAGAAATTGCATATTCACTTTTATTGCCCATTCATATGTTCATTGCTTTTGCCGTTCAATTAACTGCCCAAAAACATCAATGCACATTAGGTTGCACCTTATTTAAAAAAAAGCGAAATAGCTCCTTAACTCCCTTAATAAATGTTCTCCGTAACAAAAAAGTATGTTATAAAATTTTTTAGGTAGATTGCATCAGGGGAAGGCGTGCCGCATCCACCCACAAATTGTAAAAATTTTATAAATTGTTATAAAATAACCATTAATATATTTTCAAGATTCGCTAAACTTATAAAAAAGGAATAAGTAGTTTAATTTAGTTTTTACCAACTTTTTTATTACACTTTAACATTCATACAAAATTATTTATTTTTTGAATTTCGTACTTAAATATATTAATTTAAGTTATTTCATACGCTTAATAAAACCGATTTGTTTGCATTTGGATATTGTTTCCTATAATCAGTTACAATTTGCATTATGAACTGTTTCTCCTCTTCATCACGCGACAAAACTTGATTGTATTCTTCCATAAGCTTTACAGCCCTTTCTGCAGTATCATTGACAACTTTCAATTTACCAACCATTTCCAAGCCAATTTTATACGATTTATCGTTTTCCCATTCCCTAGGATCTTTATTCAAAAAATCCGTTGGGATACAATACCGGTTGAAAAAATTTTAAGTTTTTTGCGAGATAAAATCTTCAATATTTTTATTAACGTACTGCTCTATGTAATGAGGAAGAATTGTAATTTTTTTGTTGTCATCTTCATGGGCTCGATCTAGCGCTGCAACCATGAGTCGTTTTGACTTGTTTGAAATTTGAGTATCATAAAATGAAAGCGCTACTATTTCTGGCGATAGGTACCATAAATGATTGCAGAATTTTCGAATTAACTCTCGACTTAAATTTTCATTAACTAAATTGTAAAAATATAAACTTTTTAGCAATGTCAAATCTTTGTTAGGAGCTTCTGCGGCAATGGCAGCTTTGATTCAAACTTTTAAATATATTTTTATAATAAAAACACATATATCTCTAATTCCATTCAACTCACAGTCAGCCAAAATGGACTGGTTCCGAAATAAGTAAATTTTTAAACTATATATTGCTTTGGACATCCAACGTGCATGGTGGAACGCTCCAGGCATTCGAAATGAAAAATTTGGAAGTGACCCGCCTACGAAAATTACCGCCAATTGGAGAAGCTCTTTGTAATCTTCCCGTGGTTGCATATCTTTTAAACTCTTGTATCTCCCTTGTATCCCCAATAACATTTTTCAAATGTAAGTCTTCAACTCCAGACTTAAAATTACTTGTGTCTATTTTAGTCCAGGCATCTCTAAATCTATGAAATATTTTGACACTAGGACCCGAAGATGTTGATATTTTTGCATCAAATACACTCCGTAAAAGTATTTGAAATATGTGATGACGACATGGATAATACAGAAGATCTTTGTTTAGTGTTTGTTCTAAAAGCACACATGTGCCTTGTATTCGTCCTGTGTTTGATGCGGTGGTATCGCAGCACAAGGCTTCCACTTTTTCATCGAGATCCCATTCTTTGAGTAAGTCAACGACAGCCGTTGCTTGCTGTCTTCCCGTACCTGAAGTTATCGCTGAGATGCCGAGTAGCTGATCTGTTCCATTAAAAGATACAACTACAGGCAGACGATCGACGTGTTCACTACCCATCAACGATGGCAACATTTTACCATCCCAATGAACAGTCACCGCCTTAATTTCTTTGTTTTTAAATGTTTCGCGGATTATTTTTCCTGCATCAAATCGAAACTTTGTACGCGATCGGCGAATTGAATTGCAATTTATAATTAAATCGCTAACGTTATGTTGCAATGCTTGCGCAGTTGCTATAAGGATTCGAACGGCGTCACGGTCACTTACTTTACACCTATCTAATACTGACACAAGCTTTGGTGTGATAAAATTATGTCTACCTCGTTTTTTTCTGGAAGTACTAGGACCTACTTCATATGCTGACTCTGGAATTTGTTGCACTTCACAATCTTCAATAGTCTCTTCATCACTTGATTGCCATTGGACGGCTTCACATTGATCTATAAAATTTTATAAGAAATATTGCAGAATAATATAATAGATTCAAACTGAGGACTTGCAAGTGAAGACATGACTGAACTCGCACTACACCTTCAATATTTACCTTCCAATACGACTGTATGTTTCTCGTGGAAACGTTGTTTTTTCTCTTCCCTAAGCGATTTTGCCTTTTCTTTTTTCGCCAACCTATCATTGCACAACCTATCATTGCACCAGGTCTTCCCTGTTTTCTTTGATTTGTTAAAAAAATCTTATCTTCTGCCAGAGTGATAATATCCAATGCATCGGCATGTGCGACATCAAACAAATCATCAAATTTATTTACGAAGTCGTTTTCGCGTTTTTCCTGGAGTAATGTCCGGCGTTTCGAACTTTTTTGCAAGTTTCTCCATTCTAAATACAAACCTTCAACTTTTGAGACACATTTGTCAAAAGCTCTAAGTGGTATTCGTTCTTTGTTCCATAAAACTTGTACCTCTTTCACTACAAGGGAAGCACTAGCACGCAAGTCTAGTTTTACTTTTCGCATATTGTAAAATAAAACACGCAAAACTTGACCATTTGAAGGCAATTTGGCACCGATTATTTGGCAGGCATCATAGCCGAGAAGGTACAACTGCTCCTGTCGTCTTGTGTTCATATTTATTTTTGATATTATTTTACAAACTTGATAGTTTTATCGCTTTATTTCTTTTAATAACACTTATTTTTTCACTTGTATATGTACTTACGCCCATTCGATACAAATATTATTTAATTGAAGTGCGTTTGCTTTTTTTATTCGGGAATTCACCGTTTTGTTTAGCAATTGAAGCGATACTACACAACTGGGCGTTATTGAACTTCAAAAGATGCCGGACTTAACTGACCACATATTTTTCAGTTGTTGTCTGAGCTCACAAACGATGTATTACATTTGCTGTTAAAATCATAATATATATTTTTAAAGTATTGCTAAACATGTTTCCTCATTATTATTAATTTGTAAACGGAAAAAGATTCAGGTCGAATAAATTAATTATAGTTTATATAAAATTTCCAGTGTTTTATTTAATGACCCGCAAATTAACATCTTAACTTATTTCATATGAATTACGCCTTCCTGTATTACAATCGGCTTATAATATTACACAATGCAATGAAATCCGACTATAAATATAGAAGATATCATGAAAAATTTATTTTATTGACCCCTACTTTCGGCAAAAAAAATAAAAATCTATTTTTTCGAAATCACCTAGCAACAAAGCTTTATATTCTGTGGTGTACGGTGACCTTTTTTTCCAGACGCTCTACTGTGCATCATACCTCAACTGTATACATTGAAGACATTGAATTCACTTTATGTACGTAGGCACATTTGCGGAGATGATAGCATTGTATATGTTTTGTAACTTCATCAAATTAATGTGTGTATGCGCAGTACACATAACAACAACAACACCACAAAAAAAAAAACAGATTTACTCATCATAAAAAATGTCAAATAAAATATTTTTCATAAAAATATAATAGAAATGCCGCTATTTTCCAAGAATTTGATGCATTTTGAATTTTTTTGCAAATGAAATATAACGTGAAAGAGGTATACTTTCAGTAATAAAACGATCGTTATTTATGCAACAAGTGACGTCATATTTTAATATAAAAATGCCAGGAAAACAAGTTTCAAAATATATTATTATTTCCATCACTAGAGAGGCTTGAACAGCACAAAATGATTGCTTGATGGGTCATCAATCATGGTAACATCAAGTCCATAAGCACACGTACACGAACTTCACAGCAAGCATTTTGACCGTGTCTAAGCCCCTTTAAACTCACTAAGATTATTTTGAGAAAGGAAAGAATAGTTGGGCTGAGTACAGGCTTTGATGTTCTCTTAAAGTTACTTTGTATGAAAGTTCTCAAGAAAATCGACAAGACATTGTCTTTGCAAAAGACGAAAAAATGTTAACAGAAAATTTAAAAGACTTCGTCAAAGTAAACTTTTCGCATTATACACAAAAACATCAAGTAAATAAACCCGTCTGGCCGTCTAATAATTTCGTGATTGTGAATTGAAAAGGCAAGACCAAAAGAGAATTGAAAATGCAGTAACATAATTTTAACAACTGCTGCAATTTATCCTACCATATACATGATGCTAGTCGAGACGAAGGCAAGAGCAGCCTTGCGGCGGAAATAAAAACAAGTAAATGTCATCACTTAATATGTATGTGATAATATTTAAAAATTGATATATGGTTTTCTGGTTTCAATGTCTGCACATGTTCCCAAATGGGTTACTGATTCAATAGTTCTTGCAGAATTAGGGACAGATACATTTTCTCAGTGCCGTAAATATTTGTTAAATGTCTACATCACAGCACATTGTAATTAAGGATATAGGAAGTCAGTAGTACTATTTACATATCCATATATGCTTATGTACATAAATGGCTTTATCTCTACATCATTATTACCACAAATTTTTTAAATACATATTTCGCAAGTAATCTGAGAAAGAATCTAACATTTTACATCGTTATGTATGTATTTTCATATGTATGTACATATTTTAATCTACATAAAACAGAACGCATGCTCCAAAAATGACGGGCGACAGTTACACGCACTCAGAAATAAGAAGCACTGTTATAAATTTTCGAGCGGTTTGTCTTCCATTTGTCGTTCAAAAGATTTATAATTTTATCATGCACACCTATGTATGTACATATGTATATATGTGTATATGTATGCAGTATATATACTAGGTAAGTATACGGCAGATAATTAACTGCATAGGTATGTAGAGATGTGTGTGGGAACATACATACATGCATGTTCTTATATACATATGCACTTATGTACGAATATACATGTACATACAAACAATCTTATACATATGTACATACATAAATGTATAAAAATGTACATATGTATATGTATGTGCACAAATCGCTACTTACATACATATTCCCTATGTAGGTAAATGAGTATGGGTATATGCATGCATTCACATATAGCGATAGTACGAACACGCATATACACATACACATGTACATATATATCTACAACACAATTTTTATAAAAATCATTTTAACACAATTAATTAAGTAAAATACACAATATACATTTTCAAAATTATGTCACATTTTCGATATGTCGGATTTAAAACAATTATTGGTCGATAGAAAACAAAATCTATGTTCTTAATCATAGAAATTTAAAATTCAAATCTTTTTGAAAATTTCTACAGTATATATTTTTATACATACATATGTATATAGTATATAATTTTTTATAGAATACACAAGCACTTAAACAAGTATCCACAGATACATTTTCCATTTGATAAATTTTAATCAATTCTTTTATATGTATTTAATTTACTAACTTTTTCTTCAATGTCTGCTTTATGGCTGCTATATTTTTGAAACACAATATATATGTATGTATAGTACATATGTTGGTATATTTTGTATATTAAATTCCAATTTAATATAGTTTTTCCGGTATTTTAGTTTGCTACATATTTCTTTTTTAACTAAATAACATACTAATTTTCTTAAATTCGTCTGTGTGTATATTATGCTAAGAGCTTAAAGCTTTATGTTTGCACTGTTAGCTTTTGCTTTAAAGCTTTAATATTTAACACAGTGCTATGAAGCATATTCACTCAGTTCCCGCATTGCTTAATTAACAAACAGCGCTGCCAAATTTTCTTGTGTAAAAAGCGCTGAAACTTTTTGATTTTAAAATAGCTAGAGTTATTTAGGTTTAAAAGCATACAGGCCAGTATTTAAGCGCAAAACTATTGTTCTGATCGTCATAAAGCCCTGCACAAATGCAATAAAAATGCCATACACATAATGTCACCAAGTTTAAAAATCTGCGTGTATATACTGTCTCATTATATATAAAATGCATATGTACTTCCAAAAATATTTATATATGTATATTATTTCACAATACAAAATATTGACACTATATTGACTATATTGAAATAAAATAAAACTGTTGTTTTGATTGAAGACCAGATATCCATAACATATACATATGATGGGGATATCTTATTTAGAATCTGCTCGTTTTTGAAAAGGACCTACGATTTAAATGGGTTTGACGAGGTTCTTACAGAAAACGAGCGCTTGAACGAATTTGACCCAAGTCTACTCTATCCTCTTCATTATCAGAGAACTTCACTTGTTGAATAAAAAGCGTTCAACAATATCAAAGGCACAAAAAACTTGCCTTTTATTTCCTAATGATCAAACTTGTCCGCACACTCTCTTTTTTGTTCAGTGGTGGGCACCGTCAATGTGTTGGTAAATTGTGTATGTGTTGAGCTTGCGAGCTGTCCACCAAACAAAAGGACATTTATTATGTCTTTCTGATATAAATTAAAAATTTCGAACAATTAGCCTATAGAATCTTAATTCAATTTAATATAAAAAGACAAGTATTTAAAAGATAATGGTGCATTACATATTTATACATAAGTACCAATATTTTGTAAGTTGAAAAAACAAACGTTTATTACGTAAACAGTCAAATGAAAAAAATTAAAAAAATAGGATAATAATTTGTTATGTTTTCCATTCAAGAAAAATAAATAAATAAAAAAATGGCTGCTTGCTGGAGCATAACACTGAATATTCGCAAAAAAAAAATATTTTCATATGGGAAACATATTCAAAATATTTTTGATAAGATTTTACACAGACTAATTAATAAGACTAAGTGTATTACTAAATTAGGAGAATTAGTATATGTAGTCCGTTATTGGAGAGAAATTGTATAAAAGGCATTGTATGTTATCGAAAGCATTGTTTATCACAAAATATTTTTCGCATATCATCATGACTGAAATTGTTTGCTGGACAAATATTCTGAAAAAAATATAAGAAAATTGATAAGCATCAGCCTGATATTAATTCGTCGCTGTCTCATCGACGACTAAATTAAAGAGGGTAAGAATACGTGTGAATGATCTCAGCATAATTGTGCTATGAAACGCCCGTATCTGTTTTAAAACATTGGTGGGCACCGTCAATATATTGGTACATTGTGTATGTGTTGAGCTTGTGAGCTACCCACCAAACAAAAAGCCAGGAGATGGAAAGATAATGGTGCATTATATATTTATATATAAGTACCAATTTTTTCTAAGTTGAAAAAAACGTTGATTACGTAAAATTATTAATTAAAAATAAAACCTTTTCTAAGTAAACAGTCAAATGAAAACTATTAAAAAAGATAGGACAATAATTTGTTATGTTTTCCATTCAAGAAAAAATATATATAAATAAAAGAATGGTTGATTGCTGGTGCTGAATATTCGCAAAAAAATATGCGGTTGGATGTATCAAACTTAATATGCTTTGATATATGTCGGCATGGAAGATCATTTTCATATGGGAAATATATTCAAAATATTTTTGATAAAATTTTACGCAGACTAATTAATAATATTTTTGATAAGATTGCCAATAAACTTTCGTCACTTCTCCCCAATAAAAACTTTAAAATCTCCAAAAACTAACTTAATTTTATTATTTGCAATATATTAGAAAATTAGTATCGGCATGGCATTGGAGCAAAATGATGTTTGTGGCTCCGTATGCAGTGATGGTGTGTAAAAAAGAAGGTTTTGTAGGACATTTGACAAAGAGTAATGCAAATACACATACGTACATATATATTTTTCATTGCATTATTCGCCAACAGGCGAATATTTGCAAAAAGTTTGAATGTAATGAACACAATGATCAAATCAATTGCAATTTACAAAAACTATTTGATATCGTAGAGGAGTTTACAGTAAACTGGATGATGAAAATTAATATACAAAAATGTGAAACTATATTATTTAGACCTCCACTAGGCAAATGTAATAATAATGTAAAAAGAAACTGGAAATTATTCGGAATTAAATCCAAAAAAATAACACTAATATACCGAACAAACAAATTGTAAAATATTTAGGTATTTATTTGGATAAATTTTTATATTTTAATACACATGTAACTCAAACGCTAACAAAGGCAACGAAAGCATTTTTTATGTACAAGCGATTATTCTATTCCAAATATATCAACACTAAAGTAAAACTCACTATGTATAAGGCATTAATTAGACTAATTGTTACATATGGGTGCCAGATTTGGTTTAACATATCACCTTCTTACATGGAAAAAATTAGAGTCTTTGAGCGAAAATGCTTAAGATCTTGTACATCCTTATTTAGGTCGAAAACTAGTAATTATAAAAAATATGTCTCAAATAAAATTTTATACAATTCATCTAATATAATACGAATTGATAATTTTATAATATATTTAATAAGAAATCACATGCTAAGATGTATGTCTTGTATTGAAAATAATATCATTATGGCTTCGTATTACGTAAATGAAGAATTTATAATAAATACTCTGAAAATCGGGTTTGTACCTCCTGAAGCATTTTTGTACCTAGATAAAATTAAATTCATACAAAATGAAAATGCAGTTCCAATATTCTATCACAATTTTAGAAGGGCAAATATTAAAGCTGTAGATTGCAGTATAGAACAAAATAATTTAAGATATGAAACAAGTATTTCCAATAATGATAAATATATTTGTCAAAGGCAAAGTATCAAAAAATTTTGGTGGTTAAACGAATAAGCAATTTTTTTATTGCTTTCACTTCCTTGTTTTTACTTTTTATTGACCTTTTTACATATCAAAATATCAAAGTAATGTTTTTAAGAAAATTTTTCATTACAGAATATTAAATATATTCTTCATTCGAAGTAAAGAAATAATCAAAAACAAAAATCTATTTAAAATGTAAAATTATATTATAATTATTGTACTTGAGAGCTCTAGAAAGGGACTGTGTGTATATTGTAAATATTTATAATTACTAACTATTGTTTATTATAGTTTCGTGAATTTTTTTTTTTTTAAATAGTATAAATTAATAAACAAATTAAAAAAAAAAAAATGAATTGTGGTTCAAATTGTTAACAAAACACGAGGTGGTCATAAGGGAATGTCATTCATAATTTTCCGCATCTCTTAATACTTTTCGCCAAAGCATTTGCCTTTTCCTGTATAGAATCAGCAAAAACTTTTTTCATAAAGATTTCTCCACTGTGATCGGACTCACATTGCTTTCTGGCAACGCTGATTCTTAAAGTATACGATAAACACAACCTGCCAGTTTGAATGCTGAAACTAGACTGATTAAAGTTGTTTACAGCTCAACAATGCGTGTACACAGGTACGTAACAGAAGAGTAAATGAAAAGACGCCGCGCCCTGCATTTGCTTTTCCCTGGAATGATCTCAGCACAATTGTGCTATGAAACGCCCGTATCTGTTTTAAAACAACCGAACATATCGAGCCATAACCACCAAAAAGACGCAAGCACCAAAAACTAAATTTAACAGGGGAAGGTTTTTATACCCTTCACAAATAAGTGAAAGGGTATATATAGGTTCGTCATTCCGTGTGTAATTTTATCGATATGCACATGGGACCCCATAAAGTATATATATTCTGGATCCTTATGAATAGCGACGACGATTGAGCGATGTCCGTCTGTCTGTACGTAAAATCGGGTGTCCCAAGCCCCCAGAAGAGCTAAACACTTCGTTCCTGGACCATTGGATTGGAAATGAACTTAAATAAATAAATACTTAATAAATAAATTCAGAAAGATCCGAAGTATGGTTCCAGAGCTGGGAAGCTTACACCTATTTCTCGAGGCAAAATTTATACCAAAAATCAATTATATTTTTTATGTTTGTAAATTAAATCTATTTCTTGCTTTGGGAAGCCTCAATGGTCTATTAAAAACTAAAATTAAAAAAAAATTTTCCAGATGTGGAAAATAAAATTTTTTTTAGCCCATTCCGTATTTTGTAGTACATGTAGTAACTAAAATTGTTAAAAATTTTAAGCTTTTCTTTTACAAAACCTCTTTATACGTCATGAAGATTTGCATTGGCCAAAAAAAATTTTTTAATTCAAATTTTGCTTCCAGGGGTGGGAAATTGCATTTATTTTATATGTAAAAGTAATCAAACAGGCAACCGATGTGATTTTTTTTGCTAACTAAGCCTGTCTTATAATTTAGGAAGAACAAAATTGGTATCAAAAATTCAAAAATAAAATTTCAAATCCAGGGATGGACAAGTGCAATATTTAATAGTACATAACAGCGACCAAAATGGTTAAAAATTTGAAATTTTTCTTAAAAAAAATTACTTTATACCCCATGAAGAGTTGCACTGATAAAAAAAACTAAAAATTAAAATTTCGCTTTCAGGGTTGGGAAATTGAAATTTTTTTTATACATAAAAGTAACTAAAAATGCGATTGACGTTGTTTTTTTTTTTGCTATCTAAAACTATTTTATATATTAGGAAGAAAAAAATTGGTATCAAAAATTTCCAAAAAAATCAAAATATCGAATCCAGGGATGGACAAGTGCAATATTTTATAGCACATGAAGGTGACCAAAATGGTTGAAAAATGAAAAGTTGCATTGGTTAAAAATAAAACAAAAAAAATTAATATTACACTTCCAGGGTTGGGAAGTTTAAAGTATTTTAGTACATGCAATATATTGTAGTACATGAAAGTGACCAAAATGGTTGCAAATTTTAAGTAAATAAACGACTTTATACCTAATGAAGACTAGGATTGGTAAAAAAAAAAATTAATTTCGCTTCCAGGGATGGGTAACTGAAATATGTTTTATACATAAAAGTAAATAAAAAGGCAACTAACGTCGGTTTTTTACTAATTAAAACTATTTTTTAGTTCAGGAAAAACATAAATGGTATCAAAAATTAAAAAAAAAATCAAAATTTAGATTCCAGAGTTGGACAACTGCAATATTTTGTGGTACATGAAAGTGACCGAAATGGTTACAAATATTAAGTTTTTCTTAAATAAAATTAAAACTAATTTATAATTCAGGAAGAACAAACAAAAAAAGTTTAAAAATTAAAATTTTTCTCAAGTACAATTATGTTACATCTTTTAATTAAACCTACTTCCTGTTTCAGCAAGAAAAATAGAAGAATTGCATCTGTGAAGGATATTTAAGATTCGGCACAGCCGAATATAGCACTTTTACTTGTTTTTAAATATTCTTGGTTCAGGTTTAAGTATCACCATGAAATAAAGTATATAGGCACTATTTCTACTTTGAATTTAGTTGATTAAATTTATTTGCAAGATAACAGGTATTTAAGTCGCTTCCGTCATTTTTTCTGTCATGCTGGTTGGCTACTACCTAATGTTTAGGCAGTTACGTCCTAATAGTTTTATTAAAAAATGAAATTTATTTGTTGCCTATGCAATGCCTATATGCATTTCATTGGTGCTTTACCAAATCGTAAATAGACTTTAACAACAGTTTTGAAAAGTTAAAAACCTCTTATCTTATGCATATACTTCCGAAAACCATCTGAGAATTCACAACTTGTAAATTACAAATTATTTTCAAAAATAACAACAGAATAAGAATAGTAGGCCTTGAAACTCATACAAAACTAAACCAACAAATAAAGTATATTCGATATCAATCTATTTTATTTTTCATAACAGTTTATTAAAAAATATATTTCTCTGTGAGTTTTTTTATTTTTACTATTTATTTTTATGTACAAAAATTAAAATTAAAGTTTTTAACCTTAAATTCTTTGGTTTTGGTAAAAAATAAAATATAATTGGAATTAATATGGAAAATACATAAGAGTACATAATTAACTTTAACTGGTAATTTACATACAAATAAATAATGAAAATTATTTAATTCAGTGGTCTCAAAATAGAATTAACTTTAAAAAATATTAATTTTACTGAATGTCTTCTGGATCACTTTTAGGTAGTGAATCTCTAATAGTTCCTTCGTCTTTCAAATATAAGAATTCTTTGTGAAATCTTGCAGGAATTATGTTTTTATCACAAAGTGATTTTAAATCATTATATTTTTTTGAAGAAATTCTTAATAAATTGTGATAAAAACGTTTTGGTCCATTGCCTATTAAAGCAGTGTTAAGTCTCGACGTCCGATTGAGTTGAAATCAAATTCTTTAATAACGGAATCATAAAAATATCCAGATTTAAGTTGCATGATTATTCTGTAAAGAAACAGAACGTAATGTTGGAAACGATATACTTTTTGAAGTGGGAAACATAGTTTGAGAAAATGTTTTCCAAGCTTTGAAATTAGAGCTATTTATTATAATGCATTTATAATTTTCTGGACTAGTTCTCGCGTATGAAATCATAGTACACCATTAACTAGGAGCCCATATAGTTTTA
The DNA here is from genome assembly GCA_951800035.1 of Linnaemya tessellans. Lineage (NCBI taxonomy): Eukaryota > Metazoa > Arthropoda > Insecta > Diptera > Tachinidae > Linnaemya > Linnaemya tessellans. Next base: position 79,017,976 of record OX637533.1, on the reverse strand, counting down.
TCGTGAGTAAATGACTCAGTATTGCTATGTATAGAGTCAACGGGCATCATTGTATGTCCATGCAATAAATACGTTATTTGTAAAATGTTTACAGAATTTGAAATTGTAAGAAAATACACTAATGTGGAAAGCACAGCCTTGTTGTGATTTTGACCAGTACAACTGTCGCAATAAAGATTTATTGAAGAGTGAGTTCTCCTTTCATCCACAAGTTTTAAATACTCAAATACTACAGTGGAAACCTCGTTACAGCCATCGTTCCATCACTTTCTGCCCACAAAAAGCAATAACCATTCCTGGTGCCGTTTTCATATATGCTTTCATTACAGTAGGCATACTTTCGGGAATAAAATAATGTTACCCTTTTTCCATGCGGAGTATTTAAAACCTTTTTGAGATCAAAGCTAGCACACAACTGCTATGAATCGTCTTTACTATGTTTTTGATCCTTACACTTGTATTTTTCTCTTCCATGTTTGTGGTATTCTACTGTTTGCTCTAAAGTATTTTGTGCTTCGATGTTCAAGTTTTTGTGGTTTTCACAAGTGATGCATTTATCCTTTTTAGGCATGTGAAACCCGATATGAAAATTATTTTTAAAAATACTTTGAAAGACTTTTTTCTCTTCCATGTTTGTGGTATTCTACTGTTTGCTCTAAAGTATTTTGTGCTTCGATGTTCAAGTTTTTGTGGTTTTCATAAGTGATGCATTTATCCTTTTTAGGCATGTGAAACCCGATATGAAAATTATTTTTAAAAATACTTTGAAAGACTTTTAGGGATAACAGTGACGAAACCTGATTAGTATTTTTCAAATGTTTAGTATAACAATCATATAATACTTTTATATTGCGAAATTCTTGTGGAAGATACAGCTTATTAATTTTGTTTCGACAATAATGTGAGGGAACTGCTGGTAAATGTTCGATAAATGATTTTAAAATTGCTACCTTGGACTCCTCAGACTTGTTATGAGGCACATGTTTTTTTGATCGTACTTAAAGTTTTCAAACTACTTGCATTATTTCTAACCAATCTCAGCATTTTTCTGATATATGGAGTGTTTTTAACAAAAATTGTTGGCAGACTTTAATATTATTATCATTATAATTAATAGAATAATTGTATGTATATTGCTTTTTATTCCTTCGTCTTTTGACGGACATACGTGTGATACACACAGTGCCTTTGTCTTATTTTGTTGCCAATGCCCCAAAAATGTTCATTTATTGCTTGCCGATCTGCCTCGGTGACCTTAAAGCCCCAAAGATTTCCACATCTTTTATTAGCACACGGATTCGGCAGAACACTTTGTTTCTTAGTTTGTAATCTCTCAGGTAATCTTCTTAGCTTTTTGTAACCTCTTTTCCCCACACATGTCTCTTCTTCAATTTCATGTACAGACTCCGTAGGTACTGACTCTGAAGATTCCGGAGTAAAACAGGGTTTTGAAAGAGTTTTTCCTTCAGACGAATGATTGGATTCAGTATCGCTATACGTAACAATGCCATTTTTACTTGAAAACTGAAAGAATTTATAATTTAAAATAATGGATATAAAAAAGTAATATGTAATCTTCTGAAATATTCATAAAAAACAACCGACTTACCACTTGTCGCCACAACTCCATATTGTATATATAAACACTAATCTAAATGGAAATGTTTACGATTTTGCTACTACAATAATATTAATAACTCCTTAAATCGAATAAAGACGTGACCGCCACCTCGTGGTAAGGGAATAAGTAAACAAACAAAAATGTGTAAATACGTCTAAATTCTTTTTGATGTAAAATCATAACTGTACATTTAGCGCATTTTAATAACCAAAAAGTCGAATTTTTTATCCTTAGCGAATTTTTTGACAAATACGCTAACTTAGCGCATATATTTTTACAATTGTTTTTAACAGCATAATTCATTAAATGAAAATCCATTTACAAAGTTATCAATATTTGTCATTAATTTATGAAGCTTTCCTTTTTCTAATGCAGAGGTGGGAAGATCTTTTAGTACAATGAATTTTTTCAAATCGAAAATAAGAGACAGAATGTCACTTAATACTGTAAATTCATTGATTCACATAAAATATGGCCTAAAATTGGAAAATTCTTGCTGTGGAAAATATCGTATCCCACATGATATATGTATTGTAGTATATCCATATCTTTTAATGTTTAATTTTGTTGTGATAGGTCAGTGACGAATTCAATTGCTTCACGTTTTAACAATTAAAATTTGCTAGAGGCAATTTGATATTAATATGGTCACTGCCCGCTTATACATTAATAAGTTCAACGTACAGTAGTTATTTTGCTGAGCTTGCAACTTTACAGCTTATTTCATTTTTAACTCAAAACATAAAATAAAAGCAAAAACAATAATAAACTGGCTGCCTGATACAATATTCTAATTTTAAGTAGCAAGTAGATCTTTATAATAGAAACTCAATTGAGTGACAAGTAATGTCACTCAATACTAGAGAAGTTAAGGCTTCTCATAAGTAGTATATAAGGAAAGTATTTGAAAATAAAGAAAAAGGACACATTTGGTAAAGCAAAGCATAATGATCTGCTTTTTATTATAGGCATATAAAACTGCCTGAAGATTTTATCTTGCCAGTGGCGTTTTCAGACGCCGGCATAATTGGGATATTAAATTCATATTTTCTCCCTACACATTATACTTTTACATGGCGATCCTGCCAAACAAATCTGTAGAATTATTACCAGGATTACATAATAATCCACCAGCACCCGAAGTAGAACCAAAGCCATTGTCCATAGAGGAATATAAAAAGAGGCAAGCCAAAAAGCTGGACACAAATTTAACACACATCCCTAAGATAAACTTCAAATTTCACAAGAGAGGAGGTAAACTTGTCAAATTAAGAAGAAAGCTAGCAGCTTTGAGGGCAACAGTTAATGCCGACCCTCCACCATCATGGGAGCAGGCTACCCAAGTTTGGACGCAAATAAATAAATTGGAAGAGGAGATGGCAGAAAGAAGGAGAAAATAAGACAAAATTTATACCAATGAAAATTTTGAAATATTATTTTGAAAATATATAAGCATAAAAAAAAAAAAAAAAAATTTTATATAAACACACACACAATGGTAGGACCTATTTGGGGAAATCCCATAGGGAAAAATAATAACCAACAACAAAACATAAACAACTCGGTGGAGATAGATAAGCCGTTAATTCCCGATTCTGTAATAACTCTAATAATTGTAGGATTAGTTTTATATGTAGCCTATAAGATTAATAGGTATTTAAAAAATTATATACACAAACATAGAGATACGAATAATGCAATAACTGCAGTTTAAGAAAGAACAACCATAAATGGAGGATGGGTTACAAAAATTAAAGGACTTTTGGAAAAACTTAAAGAAAAGTCCAGGAAGGACATACACAGTAACAACAATTGTAAATAAACTAGAATATATTGAAAAATTAAGAAACGAATTTCAATCAATAGATCCAGAAAAAAAAGATAGCGAAGACCTGATAGCATTAAAGTTAGAATTTAATAACCTTTACAAAATTGTTAAAGATTATTTGAACAAAAGTATCAAAGTAACATTAGAAAGTAATCAGGAAGAATATAACAGGCATAACAAAATGTCATCATTTAACTTAGACACGGCCTCCAAGGCACTCCCATTGTTTAGTAGTAACTATGAGGAACTGGAATGTTTCCTTGTAACAGCGGAACTTATTAATAGGACTCTCACTGATGCAGCTCAAAAAGATTTCCTACAGTATATCTACCACGCTAAATTGACTTCCAAAGTAAGGACAGCAATAGGGAGCTACGTTAAGCCAGAAAATTTTAGTTCATTAAAAGGACTGTTGGAGCAGAGATATAGATGTACAAAAACAATTCCTGAATTGCAATCACAATTGAGTATTACCTATCAGGGTAAACTATCGGTTGATTCATATAAAGAAAAATTAACAAACATTATAGATAGCCTAAATAAATTAGGAATAGAAGATTTGGGAAATGAAGCCACAGAGGCAGAAAAGAATGTTATAATAAAGCTTAATAATAGGTTGGCTCTTGAATCATTCAAGAAAGGAATAAATGAGAATTTAAAAACGACATTATTTGCCGCACGACCAAAATCAATGCAGGAAGCAGTAGAACTTGCATTGGAGGTAGAAAACGAACAGAAGATCAATAATAATAATAACAATAATAGTAATATAATGCATATTCAAAGGAGACAAAAGTATAATAACACAAACTTTAATAGAAACGGCAATTCCTACAGTAGGAACAATAGTAACCATAACAATAACGGTACTTATAGAAATAACAATAACAACACAAATTTCAACAGAAACGCTAATCGTTCAAATCATAGAAACATTAGCAACAATAATAATTATAATAATAACTTTAATACTAATTCATATAGAAATAACAGTTACAACAGAAACAATTACCACCAGAGAAGCAATAGATCAAATAATAGTAACAGTTATAGAAGAAACCAAAATTATGGGAACATGAATACAAACAATAACAGAAGATTTATACATACAATACAAAATGAGGGAAACGAAATAGGCTCGGAATACGCGGGTATTCCGGACAGCCAAAATTAGGAGTGTTCAAAATTTCAAACAACAACACAAACTACATAATCGCTAACTACGGAAACGAACAATTAACATTTCTGGTCGACACAGGCGCTGACATATCATTATGTCGCATAGATTTGGAGCATGAAACATTAAATACAGAAAACAAGTGCAAGTTAACAGGCATAACTTCGGAGGAAATATATTCATTGGGAACAGTCGATCTTGACCTAGTATTAGCTAACGAAATATGTGGACACACTTTCCATTTAGTGGATAAAGACTTTCCAATAGAAACAGACGGAATAATAGGAAGAGACTTCTTAAAAAAGTACCTTTGCAAGATAGATTATGAAACATTTACAATTTCTTTATTCACGAATGACAAATCCATAACACTTCCAATGCAGACAAAACCATACAACACATTACAAATAACTATACCCCCACGAACAGAAATTATACAACCAATTAAATTAAACCTCAATGAAGATTGCGTCATACTTAATAATGAATTAAAAGAAGGAATATTCTTGAGTAATTCTATAGCACCAAAAAACGGTATGACACACATAAAAATACTGAACACAACAAACGAAACAATAACCTTAGAGGGCATTAAACTCCACACTGATCCATTAAAAAACTACAATATATTGAATTGCAAAAATTTAAACAGTAATGAACGATTCGACCGTGTTCTAGATGAATTGCAACTGAACATTAACGATGAATATGCAAAGTCAGAATTGTTAAGCATATTTAGAAAATATCAAAATATTTTCCATTTGGAAGACGAAATATTAACTGTAAATAACTTTTATAATCAAAACATTACAACGACAGACAGTACACCAATATATATAAAAAATTACAGACTACCACATGCACATACTGACATAATAAATGAACAAGTGCAAAAAATGCTAAACGACGATATAATAGAACCCTCAGTAAACCCGTACAATGCTCCACTCCTTTTAGTACCAAAGAAGAATACCGAAGACAAAAGAAAGTGGAGACTTGTGGTGGATTTCAGAAAGCTCAACGACAAAATAGTTAATGACAAATTCCCCCTAACCAGATTAGAGGACATTTTGGACAAACTAGGTAGAGCCAAGTGGTTTTCAACTCTTGATATGACCAACTCATTTCATCAGATAGAACTAGACGAAGATTCACGACCAATCACTGCTTTCTCTACGCAACAGGGACATTACCAATTCAAAAGACTCCCATTTGGACTGAAAATCTCATCAAACAGCTTCCAGAGAATGCTTACAATTGCACTGTCGGGACTCGATTCAGAAGCTTTTCTGTATGTGGATGACATAATTGTGTATGGATGCAGTTTGAACCATCACAATCGGAATCTCACCAAAGTACTGAACAGACTACAGCAATATAACTTAAAACTAAACCCCAAAAAATGTTGCTTTTTGAAGCCAGAAGTTATATATCTAGGACACTTAATAACAAAGGACGGTGTAAGGACAGACCCCAGTAAGTATGAAGTAATAAAAAGCTACCCAATACCTAAAAACACTGACGAAGTACGAAGATTTGTTGCGTTCTGCAATTAGTATCGAAAATTTATACCAAGTTTCGCTGAAATTGCTAAAAGCCTTAATGCACTATTAAAAATATCTGCAAAATTTCTGTGGACAAGTGAATGCCAGCATGCCTTTGACACGTTGAAAAAAAAGCTGATGAATCCTCCTATTTTGCGATACCCAAACTTTGAAAAGCCTTTCATTCTTACAACAGATGCCTCACACTATGCACTAGGAGCGGTTCTATCACAAGGCGAAATTGGTGAAGACCTGCCAATCTCATATGCAAGCAAGTCACTACAGAAACACGATATAAATAAGCCAATTATTGAGAAAGAACTGCTTGCAATACATTGGGGTATAAATTTCTTTAGACCATATCTGTACGGACGAAAATTTATAGTAATAACAGACCATAGACCATTAATATCGTTGTTTTCACATAGAAATCCATCCTCTAAGATGACAAGAATTAGACTAGATTTAAGCCATTATGACTTTAAAATAATATACAAAAAAGGGAAAATTAACACCAATGCAGACGCATTATCTAGAATAGAGATAAATACAGATGTGCTAAAGCAGATGATACCGCTGGAAAATTGTGAAAAAGTAAAGAAAATATTGATAACAACAAGGGCAATGAAAGAGAAAAACACTGAGGCAAATAAGAGTGATATAATTGAGATAGACAATACACATGTACATGAACGGAATAACGGTAAAGATAGAGCTCGAAAGGATGAAAATAGCATTTCTCAGAAGTCTGATCAACTTCAAATATGGGACTGCACATCCATTAATGACGTCAAGAATATGAAGAAATTAGAATTTAACAAATTTGATAATGTAGAAGATAATGATATTTTTATTGAGAGTAATATTGTGCACATAGGACGAGACGATAACTCATCGAAACCAGTTTCGACATTGAGGAAATCTCGTACCAAAGGTGGTAATATGAATGAGAATAATAATAGCATGCATGCAGAATTCAGTGATAATTCAGCGAAACTAGATTCGATACTGAAGAGACTGATATCTAAAATGAAAAAAGAGAATATAAATGAGTTAGCAATTGCAAATAATGATAGAATATTTGAGATATATACAAAGGAAATTTTTAAAGAAACGTATAAAAATATAAAAATAAACAACAAAAGTCCTCAATTGAAAATAATTATTTATAATGCCCCAAGAAGAATTACTAATGACATTGTAAAATATAAACTGATTGACGAATTTCATAATGCAAAATATGCAGGCCACTTAGGCATAAGAAAGACCATAATTAAATTAAAGCAACGGTACAATTGGAAAAACATGAATAAAATGGTAAAGCAATTTGTAGCACACTGTGACATTTGTAGTAGAAATAAACAAACAAAACATATAAAGGTACCTCTGACAATGACGAACACCCCAGGAAACAGCTTTGAGATAATTTCAATTGATACCGTAGGACCACTTCGTATTTCAAGTGAATACCGATATATCTTGACAATGCAATGTGAACTAACAAAGTTCGTAGTTGCACACCCCATGCCGACAAAAGACGCACATACGACTGCAAAGACACTAGTAGAACAGCTTATTCTAAAATATGGTAAATTAAAGGTACTTAAGTCGGACAATGGAACGGAATTCGTGAATGAACTAATGCGAAACATATGTTCATTGTTGGGAATAAAGCAGGTATTTTCAACCCCATACCACCACGAGACACTTGGATCAATTGAGAGAAATCATAGAGTCCTTAATGAATTCCTGCTAACAACCGCAAACGACTATGAATGGGATAAATGGATCCCATATTTTACATTTGCTTATAATACAGCACCACATATAGACACAGGCTACACGCCATTCGAACTTGTATATGGATGATTACCATGCCTGCCATCTGAGATTCATGACATGAAGGAAACTCGAATCTATAATTATGATGACTACGCCAATGAGCTCAAGAGTAAACTGCAGTACTCACTTAATAGGGCCAAGGAATTACTAGTAAAGGCAAAAGAGAACAGAATTCTAAAAAATAACTATACAAATAAGTTAGACCTAAAAGTAGGAGATTTAGTCTTAATAAGAATGGAAAATAGAAGAAAGAATCAGAGTCCATATAAGGGACCATATAAGATAATTAGGCGTAAAGGTGTAAATACTATAATAGATTACAATGGAATAAATAAAGAAGTACACAATAACCAACTAAAACCATATAGAGCATTAAGGAATTAGATTAATAACAAATGTTAATTAATAATAACTGTAATTTTAAAAGAAAAATCCCAAATATGTAACAAATTTAATACAAAGACAGTTTCACAAAATGATTTATAAAAACAAACAAAAACAAAAATGTACACAAAAAAAAAAAAAAAAAAAATTTCAAAATTTTGCACCAACCACAAAATTGTGAAATTTTTCTTAAAGGCCGAGGGTGTAGTATATCCATATCTTTTAATGTTTAATATTGTTGTGATAGGTCAGTGACGAATTCAATTGCTTCACGTTTTAACAATTAAAATTTGCTAGAGGCAATTTGATATTAATATGGTCACTGCCCGCTTATACATTAATAAGTTCAACGTACAGTAGTTACTTTGCTGAGCTTGCAACTTTACAGCTTATTTCATTTTTAACTCAAAACATAAAATAAAAGCAAAAACAATAATAAACTGGCTGCCTGATACAATATTCTAATTTTAAGTAGCAAGTAGATCTTTATAATAGAAACTCAATTGAGTGACAAGTAATGTCACTCAATACTAGAGAAGTTAAGGCTTCTCATAAGTAGTATATAAGGAAAGTATTTGAAAATAAAGAAAAAGGACACATTTGGTAAAGCAAAGCATAATGATCTGCTTTTTATTATAGGCATATAAAACTGCCTGAAGATTTTACCTTGCCAGTGGCGTTTTCAGACGCCGGCATAATTGGGATATTAAATTCATATTTTCTCCCTACACATTATACTTTTACAGTATGTGGAAAAATTAATAATAATAATACTTATAAGAATTTGAACTACTACATTAAAACTGTTTTGTGGCCAGAAGGTGAGTATGATTGCTTGAATGGAGATATAATTTTTCTTGAAGATGAGCATTTTTAACTGTGTTTTTCATCGATTCCTTTCAGTATTGTTTATTTAACTTTAAGTGTCATATGTACAAATATATATACATATATACTTGAATTTTCGCAAGGAAAAAGCAATGTGTGCAATGTGTTAGATATCATTTTTTCAATACAAGTATCAGTAATTAATAATTAAATTAATAACACTTAAGCTTTTAACAATTATTCTTGCTGTTTTTTATTTAAACCATATATAGCGCATTTTATTGTATTTTGCGTAAGAGGAAGGCGCAGTTTGGACGTAAATAGTTGACAACACTGCTCATAACAACAATTTTCTTTAAACTAGGAATGAATGAATTAATCAAACTTGTTGGAACTTTTATATACGTTGTTCATTTTAAGGCAATCGAACAACTTGCAGGTTTAACACTTCCTTACTTTTATCATAGGTCGAATCAAACTTGTCAACTCGTGTACTTGTCTTTTCCACTCAACATAAAATTTTTATAAACACTGAAGTCCAAAAAGCAAGAAATTATTATTATGTATGAATTTGTTCATTCCTATGACCCAATTCACACTAGATTTATTTTTAGTCCACTTAACATTTGTTCTTTCCAAAACACACTGGATTATTTCATCTGGCATAAAATTGTATACGTATACACAGATTTAGTATATTTTTACATTAAGATGGACAACTAAAAACTAAACAAGTAAAAGTGCTATATTTGACTGTGCCGAATCTTAAATACCCTTCACAGATGTAATTCTTCTTTCTTTCTTGCTAAAACAGGAATTAGGTGTAATTAAAAGATGTAACATAGTTTTACTTGACAAAAACCTTTAAATTTATGAACTTTTTGTCACTTTCACGTACCATAAAATATTTTATTTGTTCAACGCTGGAGTCGAAATTTTGATTTTTTAAGATTTTAATACCAATTTTGTTCTTCCTGAATTATAAAATAGTTTGAAATAGCAAAAACAACAACGCCAATTGCCTATTTGATTACTTTTATATATTTAAATTTGCCAACCCTGGAAACGAAATTTAAATTTTTTTACCAATGCAACTCTTAATGAGGCATGAAATAGATTTATTTAAGAAAAACTTAATATATGTAACCTTTTTGGTTACTTTCATGTACTACAAAATATTGCAGTTATCCAACTCTGGAATCTAATACCAACTTTGTTTTTTCTGAATTAAAAAATAGTTTTAATTAGTAAAAAACCGATGTTAGTTGCCTTTTTGGTTACTTTTATGTATAAAAAACATTTAAATGTCCCAGCTCTGGAAGCGAAATATAAATTTGTTTTCCCAATCCTAGTCTTCATTAGGTATAAAGTCGTTTTATTTAAGAAAAACTTAAAATTTGCAACCATTTTGGTCACTTCCATGTACTACAATATATTGCATGTACCAAAAAACTCTAAACTTCCCAACCCTGGAAGTGAAATTTTAATTTTTTTTGTTTTATTTTTAACCAATGCAACTTTTCATGACGTATAAAGTAGTATTATTTAAGAAAAATTTACAGTTTTCAGCCATTTTGGTCACCTTCATGAACCATAAAATATTGCACTTGTCCAACCCTGGATTCGAAATTTTGTTTTGGTAATTTTTGATACCAATTTTGTTCTTCCCAAAATATAATATAGTTTCAGTTGGCAAAAAAAAACAACGTCAATTCCCTCTTTGGTTACTTTTATGTATAAAAAAATTCAATTTCCCAACCCTGGAAGCAAAATTTTTATTTTTAAAATTTTTTTTATAAATCCAAATCTTCATGAGGTATAAACTAGTGTTGTTTAAGAAAAACTAAAATTTTGAAACCAGTTTGGTTATTACATGTTCTACAAAATTATGCATGTACCAAAATAAACTTTCATTTTGGGAAATTTTAATTTTTTGTTTATCAGTGCAAAGCTTCATGAGGTATAGAGTAATTTTTTTTAATATTTTAAACTTTTAACCATTTTGGTCACTTTCATGTACTATTAAATATTGCACTTGTCCATCCCTGGATTCGAAATTTTATTTTGGAATTTTTGATACCAATTTTGTTCTTCCTAAATTATAAGACAGGCTTAGTTAGCAAAAAAGAAAACGACATCCGTTGTTTGTTTGATTACTTTCACGTATAAAAAATAATGCAATTTCCCACCCCTGGAAGCAAAATTTGAATTAAAAAAATTTTTTTTTGGCCAATGCAAATCTTCATGACGTATAAAGATGTTTTGTTAAAGAAAATCTTAAAATTTTCAACAATTTTAGCTACTACATGTACTACAAAATAAGGAATGGGCCGAAAAAAAATTTTTAATTTTCCATCCCTGGAAAAAAATTGTTTACCCTTTTACTTTTTAATAGACCATTGAGGCTTACCAAAGCACGAAATAGGTTAAATTTACAAACATTAAAAATAAATTGATTTTTGGTATAAATTTTGCGTCGAGCTTCCCAGCTCTGGAACCATACTTTGGATCTTTCTCAATAGCACTCTATTTAAGTTTATTTCCAATCCAACAGTCCAAGAACGAAGTCTCTAGCTCTTCTGGGGGCTTGGGAAAACCGATTTCACGTACAGACGGACATCGCTCAATCGTCATCGCTATTTATAAGGATCCAGAATATACATATATACTTTATGGGGTCCTATATTGGTATCGAAGAAATTACACACGGAATGACAAACCTATATATACCCTTTCACTTTTTTGTGAAGGATATAAAAATGAAATTTCCCACCCCTTGAAGCAAAATTTGAATAAAAAAATTTTTTTTTGGTCAATGCAAATCTTCATAACGTATAAGGAGGTTTTGTTAAAGAAAAACTTGGAATTTTTAACAATTTTAGTTATTACATGTACTACAAATTACGGGAAGCCTCAAAGGTGTATTAAAAACTAAAAAAATTAAAATTTTTTTCCAAGGATGGGAAATAAAATTTTTTTTCCAGCCCATTCCGTATTTTGTAGTACATGTAGTAACTAAAATTGTTAAAAATTTCAAGTTTTTATTTAACAAAACCTCTTTATACGTCATGAAGATTTGCATTGACCAAAAAAAATCAAAATTTCGAATTCAGGGTTGGACAGGTGCAAAATTTTGTAGTACATGAAAGTGGGCAAAATGGTTAAAAAATTTAAATTTTTCTTAAATAATACTACTTTATACCTTCACAAGACTTGCACTGATAAAAAATAAAAAAGAAAATTTAGCTTCCAGGGTTGGGAAAATGAAAGTTTTTTTTGGTAAATGCAATATTTTGTAGTACATGTAATAACCAAAATTGTTATAAATTTTGAGTTTCTCTTAAATAAAATCACTTTATACTTCATGAAGATCTGCATTGATAAAAAAATTTAAAAATTAAAATATCGCTTCCAGGGGTGGGAAATTGAAACTTTTTATACATAAAAGTAACCAAAATAGTTAAAAATTTAAAATGTTTCTTCAATAAAACTTCTTTATACCTCATGAAGAGTCGCATTTATAATAAAGCAAAAAAAAAATAAAATTTCAATTCCAGGGCTGGAAAATTCAAATTTTTTTTGGTACATGCAATATATTGTAGAACATGAAAGTGACAAAAATTTTGGTTAATTTTAAGATTTTTGTAAATAAAACTACTTTATAAGCAATGAAAACTAGCGTTGGTAAAAGAAAGACAAAAATTAAAATTTCGCTCCCAGGGATGGGAAATTTAATTTCTTTTATACATAAAAGTAACCAAAAAGCCAACTAGCGTCGGTTTTTTACTAATTAAAACTATTAGGAAAAACAAAATTGGTATCAAATATTAAAACAAATCAAAATTTCGATTCCAGGGTTGGATAACTGCAATATTTTGTGGTACATGAAAGTGACCAATATGATTACAAATTTCAAGTTTTTCTTAAATAAACCTCATTATTAAGAGTTACATGAACCTCATTATTAAATTATTTTATGGTACATGAAAGTGACCAAAAAGTTTAAAAATTCACTAAGAATTGCATTGGTAAAAAATAAAAATTCGCTTCCAGAGTTGGAAAATCTAAATATTTCTGGTGCATAAAAGTACCCATATAAATTCCAAATTTTGTTTTTTAGTGAATTATACCTATTTGATACTGCAGGAAGAATTAATTTGGTATTAAAAATTCGGTTTCAGGGTTGGAAAATCGAAATTTTATAGTACATAAAAGTAGCCATATAAGTTTCTTATTTTGGTTGTGTGCGAATGAAATCTTTTTTATACTTCGGGAAGAGTTAAATTGGTACTAAAAACTAAAATAATTAAATATCCAATATCAGGGTTGGAATATCGACATTTCCTGATTCATAAAAGTAACCACATAATTTGTTATTTTTGATTCTTATGATGAATTATACCTAATATATATATCAGGAAGAAATAAATTGGTATTAAAAACCAAAAAAATCTAAAAGATTATTCTAGGGTTGGACAATTAGAACCTTTTGGGGTACATGACACGTATTTTTTCTTTTTGTTTGTGTATTAAACATATATAATATTTTTGAAAGACGTTCAGAGGTATTAGAAGTAAGAAGAGCCAAACATTTAGCTTCCTAACCAAAAAATTTAAACGTTGTCTTAAATATAAAAGTAAATGATAACAACATTTTGTTTTTTTAATTTTTTTCTGTTTTAGCAAGAAAGAAAGAAAGAAGAATTACATCTGTGAAGGGTATTTAAGATTCGACACAGCCGAATATAGCACTTTTACTTGTTTATATTAATTTACAGTGGCTTATGATTTCTATTCGAGTTATCAATGACAAATTAGGACATTTTTGTAAGAAAATATTAATTTTATTTGCGGTTCGATATTGCAAATAATATTTATTATTATTAGGGCAAGTTTTTAATGGCATTTGCCACAAAATGCTACTTTTGCCACTTTTTTGCAAAAATGCCATTTTTGCTGCACCTTGCCATAAAATGCCATTTTCTACTATCTTGCAATACATTTTAGAATTTTTTTTTATAAAAATGACTTTTTTAGCCCATCTTACCTTAAAATGATTTTTTTTACAATCTGACAATACTTTCATTTTACAAAAAATATTGTTTTTGAATCGCCCAGTTGTATAAAAATTATAAGAAGTATATATGTGTCTCTTTCTTACCAATGTGTTTTTGTATATTTTTTAAGTTTCTCTTCAAAACTATTTGAATTTGTGTTTTAGATCTAGTAGTCAATGAGGCAGAACACACTGGATGAATTATGCTGGCATAACATGGCAGCTTGTTGGCATTTTCGGTGAAGAGGGTAGTTTTTGGTTGGCATAATTTTTCAACCAGCTTCAACCCCGCACAAGCAGAACAAAACTAATACATACACACTTATGAAAACACAGGTTCTGCGTTTTGTTTTTACAGAGCGTTTTTTAGTCTTTAGTTGTCCAGCTTTGTGTAAACATGAACTTCAAAACAAAAGGGGGTTGGTCGCGCCAACAACCATTAAAATTGATGAATGAGTCAGTAAGGGTTTTTTCGGTAATTTCAGAAACTTATAAAAATTTTTGCAGTTATTTTAGTAACTAGTAAAAGTTTTTGGTTACTGTAAATTTCAGCAAAATTTTATTGAAATTAGTTAAATAACTTTTACTGGTGACGAAATAAACTTATATGAATGTACCTTTAAAAATTCACTTTTCACGTTTATATTAAAAAAAATGAAGGTGTCCTTTTTTAATTGGTGTGTCCTTTTTTATTTTTTGACTATTAATTTTTTCTTTCTTCAAACTCCTATATTAAAAGTCTTATTTTCTCAATACAATAAAAGTTATAATCACCAATACAATATTAATAATATCATCACCAAATGGAGTGTGCAGAAATGAAAATCTTTTGATCAAATTACTGTAATATATTTGGACATATTTTATTGTTTAAAAACATTAATATATGCTAGTTAGAGGGCCATGCCTAAAGTTTAAGCAATTGTTTATAATTAGTGAATACAATTTTTATTACATTTCTAAATGTCCTTTTTGCATTGAAAAACATAGTTATCGTAATCATAGCTGATCTTAAATAGGGTGCAGACAATTTTCTATTTTCGGCAATTTCCTTAAAGGTTCCTCCTGTAGCTAAAAATCTTAAAGTTGCAGAAAATTTTTCTTCAACCGGAATACATTTTCTCAAATGTATTCGCTTCTTTTCTTTGCCTTCTCATCTTCTAGAAGTAATGCTGCAGCTTCAAAGTTACAGGCACTAGAAATTCCTCCTAAGATTATTGCAAATTTTTCATCACTTATTCCAGCCATATTTGCGCTAAGTTTGTTTCATAATGTATGTGTACAGCGAACGAAAGACAAACATCAAATAAACAATAAAATACTAACACACACAAAGCTGTGTATACGTATACAATTTTATGCCAGATGAATTAATCCAGTGTGTTTTGAAAAGAACAAAAATTAAGCGGACTAAAAATTCATCCAGTGTGTTTTGCCTCAATGAAATTAACGTTAAATGGTCACAAAAAAAACTACAAAAAAAAGTATAGAGTTTGTGTAATTTTATTATTTTTTCGCTTAATCTATATAAGAAAATAAAAATGCCCAAAGAGCTTGTAAATGATTTTAATGCCCGAATGGTGAATAAATATCCAAATGTGTTAAGAGCAGATTCCTCAGTGCTTTTTTGTATAATTTGTAATTGTACTCTTAAAACATCTAAATTGTACAATGTTGAACATCATTTTAATACAGAAAAAAAATGAATCGCTTCCAACACAATCTTTACTAACTAATTTCCAAAGTGAATTGAATCCCTATAATCTCGATTTATGCAAGACTTTCCTAGCAGCAAACATAACACTTTACAAAATTAATAATCCAGCTGTCAAAGATTTTTTGGAAAAGTACATTAAGAAACCTGTGCCAAGTGAGACAGTATTGCGAAGTAAATACATGCCAACATTATTTGAAAAGTGTATTAAAGAACTTCAAATAAAAGCCGAAAATAAAAAGATCTGGGTGTCATTGGATGAAACCACAGACACCGAGCAACGGTTGGTTGCCAATTTCGTGTTTGGTTTATTTGGAGAAGAAGAAAAGGAGATTTCATATCTTTTGAATCTTGCTCATATTGAAAAAGCTAATGCTACTTCAATGACAGCTTTTTTTACAGATTCCTTGCAAATATTGTGGCCAAATGGTAAGTTTTATATTTTTGTATTTTATGAATTTGTTTTTTAAATTTTTTATTTCTAACAGGCATTAAATACGAAAATGTGTTGCTGGTTTTAACAGACGCAGCTCCATATATGGTATCTGCAGTTCGATCACTTAAAATATTATTTCCAAAGATGTTAAACATTACTTGCCTAGCCCATGGATTGCATAGAGTAGCAGACTTTATACGTTTAAGTTTTGGAGATGTCAATTCACTTATTGCAAATTGTAAAGCAGTATTTCTTAAGGTAAGTTTAACATTTAAGAGCCGAGTTATCTAGTTTATAATTTTGAAATATTTTTAGGCTCCCTCTCGCCAAAATTTGTTGCAATCAATGTATCCGAACTTAAGTAAACCACCAGCACCATGCATAACAAGATGGGGAACTTGGATTAAAGCTGCAATATATTATTGTGATAATTTCAATCAAATATGTGACGTATTAAATATGCTCAGTGACGATGATGCAGAGTCTATACGCAATTCAAAATTGATATTTCAAAAACCTGGAATAAAGTCTGACTTAGCGTATATAAAAAGTAATTTCGAATGTCTTTGTTTAAGCATCACCAAATTGGAAAAAAGGACTTTCTATAAACGAAAGTTTAGATGTTATTGATCGCGTTAAAGAAAAGATTAGATATGCCAATAAAAAAGAAATTATTGAAAAATTTAATACAGTTTTCAATCGAAATAGTGGCCTACAAACTTTGACTAAAATAAAAAATAATATATTTTTTAATAAAAACGAAACGGATTCATATATTGAAACACTGTCCCCTTCGGAATTACTTGCTTTCAAATATGCTCCAGTTACATCTACAGATGTGGAACGCGTATTCTCAATTTATTCAACGGTTTTATGTGACAATAGAAGATCGTTTCTTTTTGAAAATTTAAAAAAAACACATGATTGTACTATGCAATCAAAATTTAATAAAAGAAAATTGAATTAAACCTAAATATTTTATTTTTTATTTTTACATATATTTTTTTTTTGCTATTTCGCCATTTCTTGTGCCATTTTTTGTGGTTTTACGTGCTATTTTTCATACCATTTTCAACTTTTTTCGTGCCATTTTAAACTTGCCCTGATTATTAAATTTGTTTCTTTTATTTGTTTTCCTCTACAGAGTGCGTGGAACTTTTTTTGTGTTATTTAATTTGTGTTTGTTATTAAGTTAAAATTGAGAAACACAAATTTTTTGCAGTATAAGTAGCGCTCCAGTATATGTTCGTTTTCCATAATTACTTCACTTAATATGGACCATATTAAACTTTTTCACTTACGTCGCGGCGACAACGTGTAAAAGTTCTTAGAAATTTGACTTAAAACCAAATTTTTACCGTCCGCCATATTTGCATGTGTATTTCGGCGTATGCAATTCAACTAAATTTGATCTATTAATCGGACACATATTTAAGAATAAAAAAACAAACAAAAGGCAAGAGTTTTTGGTTAAAAAATAGTATTAAATCTTCCGTGAAAAACCGTTTATTACAAATGCTATGTTTCTCCATGTCTGTTTTTATACCCCCCAAAAAAGGATATGGAGGGTATATTCACTTTGTCATTCCGTTTGTAACGCAGCAAAATATCCATCTGAGACCCCATAAATAATATATCTTCCTCATCAGTGATGAAATCTAAGACGATCTGAGCATATCCGCCCGTCCGTCCGTCTGTGGAAATCACGATTCAGTCCATTTTGTAATTTTGTTAGGCAAATGATGTATTTTAATTTACAGAAGTTTTAAACTTGGAATCACAAAATAAAATAATTTTTGTACCCCGCCCTCTTTAGTGGGCGTTATTATATACAAAAATAGTGTAAAAATTTAAAAAAGTGTTTTACTTAAGCCTACATTCCTTAAAAATAACATTTTTAAGCTTTTATGACGAAGCTGAGACGTAACCTGGTACTACTCTGCCCTACCTCCTCCTTCCCCTTCGCCACTTAAATGACCCTATACATTTTTTTTTAATATTGCATATAATTATTCCAAACATTTATTTTTAGAGTTCTATGAATAAGGTGAAATGTGTTCCTCACAGCCCTCGCTAAAGCGACCCCTCCAAAATACAGTTTTAATCCCCTCCAAAGAGAATTGGACTCCATAAAGTATGTATATGTGTTCTTGATCAGCGATCAAGTCTAAGACGATCTAGCAATGCCCATACGTTCGTCTGTGGAAAAAATGATATTGTCTATTTTTGAACACCGCCCCTTTATTGGGCGTTGACTTGCGATAATATATGAAGGAACTCTGTCCCACCTAGTTAATCATTTTCAATTTACTTATTAAATATTTGGAGGGTATTTAAAATACGACCCGGTCGAATATAACGTTTTTACTTGTTTTAACAGATTTCGTCATATACTTATCAGATTTTTGCAAAGCAAACTTATTTGTTTTTTGCTAACTTTTCGCCATGTTTTTATGTAATAATACTAGTTTTTTAAGCTTAAGGTATTTATGTTACATACATATATATATATATATATATATATATATATATATATATATATAAATATATAAATATATATATATATATATATATATATATATATATATACACTTTATATTTATATATACATATATATATATATATATATATATATATATATATATATATATATGTATATATATATATATATATATATATATATATATATATATATATATATAGGGAACTGGAAAATGTTCCCTAAAAAGAACTAAACTAACATCTAAAAACATAATTTTTTACGTTTTTTTTTAAATTTTGTTAAGCAAATGATATATTTTTATGTCAAGAAGGTCCAACGCGTAAAACTTGGAGCCATAAAAAAAATTAATTTCTGGACCCCGCTCTCTTTAGTGAGCGCTATTACATGCAAAAATAGTGTAAAAATTAAAGGAATTGTTTTACGTAAGCCTACATTACTTAAAAATAAAACTTTTAAACTTTATTGATGAAGCTGAGACGTAACCTGGTACTCCTCTTTTCCCTAAAATGATCCTATATTTTTTTAAAATAAATTTTACATTTCATTATCCCAAACAATAATTTTTAGTTTTATAACAAAGGTAAAGTGTCTCCCCTACGGCCCTAGGCAGAGAGACCTCGACAAAATACAGTTTTAATGCTCTCCAAAAAGAATTGGACCCCATAAAGTATATATATTCTTGATCATCGATGAAGTCTAAGACGGTCTTGCAATGCCCATACGTTCGTCTGTGGAAAACATGATATAGTCTATTTTAGGACTTCGCCCCCTTCAGTGGGCGTTGACGTACGTTATTATATAAAGGAACTCTGTTCCACCAAATTAAACATTTAAATTTACTTACTAAATATTTGGAGGGTATTTAAGAATCGAATCGGTCTAATATAACGTTTTTACTTGTTGAATTTATATATCACATTGCTTAAAAATTTATGAATATTCAGGTATGTGATGATAATCGATTTATACATGAAAATGAGTTGAAGACAAAAGGTGTGAAGTGTTTTCTATAACCGTTTTGTTAATGATTTTGAAATTTGGTTTTAATATCATCTTTTCTGATAAACTTATTTCATAGTTGCATTATATTGCTAATATATTACCATTTGGTGTGGGTTTTAAAGTTAGCAATTAATAACAAATCCAAAAATCCCAAATGTCAAAAAGAGAAATCAAAATTATTTTTAGTACATTTTTATTTATAACTGTCTCTATAATTAAATATTCGAAATATTGAATTGGTTGGAGGATATCGATATTACAATGTTAATGTATAATTTGAATATTAACACACATACTCGTATATATCCTGCAGAAAAACTCAGAAGACCTTCTTACTACAGACCTTACTGAAGACCTGCGTAGGCATATATTTTATTCAATTGCATCTACTAGAGAGGGCCTCATACAAGGCTTCAACCAATCAGTAAAAAAGATTAAACTTACATTCCATCTTCCTTTCTATTAGAAGGAGAAAGGTAAAAGTATATTTTTTGTGTTCTTTCGTTAAAGCAAAATAATTTTTTGTTCATAGAAGGCCCCTGACTCTTACGTAAAAAATCAAAAATATTTATAAATACAAAAAATCTGTAAACAAAAAAATTAAAGAAGATTAATAAGAGAAATGTTATTTAATATACATGTATGACTATATATTAATTTTGCAATTATATTTGAAATAATCCTTTTTGTTTTTTCATTTGAGGTTTTAAATTTTTTGTATAAATATTTTATTGTAATTTTTTGTTAATCTATAAAATAGCAGGCTATTATCAGTGGTTAAGAGTGGAAAACATTCTCCGTAATGACAACGTGTGTACAAAAGATATGAGAATGGAATGGAGCGGGAAGGCCTTAAACGTTCAAAAGGAGGAGTACAAAGGACTTCTAGAAAACATTCCTACTTCTTTTTACTGCTGGATACGTAAGCACACATATTCATTTATAATAATTTCCTTTATTATTGTCCCTTTTTTTTGTCCTATTGGAACTTTTATTATTAAATGATTTAATTAAATATTTTATATATGACATATTTTAGAAATTATAAAACTTGAATTTTAACATGCATATGTATGTTTGTGCACACAATTTATTTTACAAAAATTACCAGGCATACATATGTACATACATACATATGTATATAGTTAATTCTAATGTATCAATTAAGAATTATAAAAACACGGAAATAAAAATGCAGTGAAGTCCTTTTATGAAGAACTTGTAAAATTCTTACATTAAAACGAAATAAAATCAACCATTTATAAATTTTATTAAACTTCCAAACTAATTTAAAATTTGGCTAAACAATAATTGCTGTTGTTAGTCGAGAGTACTAAAGATGCGGACTGTTTTAAATAACACTGCAGCTTTATTAGCTGTGTCACACATTCCATTATAATGCTATCAATGTTAAGCTAAAGTTTTCAAAGGAGCCATAACCAATACATTTACGAATTCCTTGTTTGCGAATACCAAATGATGTTGAGGTATCCTGTGGTATTCACAAAACACACATGGTGTTAAAAAAATCCAAAAAAATAGTAAAGATGCAATTCATTTGGATCACCTACCAAAGGTTCAAGTCCATCTTTATAGGCAAATATATAGTTTGAACAACGCTTTGGATATCATAATCGCCTTTACTTGTATTAAATATGCTGAGTGCTTCTCGCTTTTATTCCGCAGACAAGCAAATCCCTTCGCAGGCTATTTAAAAAAAATTAACGTTTTACAAATAAATTGTATAGCTCGTGCTGTTTCGGTAACCATCATAATTTGAAAGTATTCAAAGTATATCTATACGCAAAGTACGCAAAGTATATCTATATCAAGTATATGCAAGAGCCCAGCTGACTAAAATGTTGTTTAGTTTTTACCTGAACGTATGTTAAAATTTGTTTACTTTTGTAGCGATCCATATTTGTTTATTTCGTTGAAAAAATAATTGTGTAAAATTGTGAAAAACATTATTAATTCAACAAAAGTAGCAAAAAAGAATTGTTGTGGTAAAGATTTTTGTGGAAAAGTGTATTGTTTAAGAAAAGTAACAAAAAGAAATTGTTTCAAAAAAGTTCTATTCGAAAAGTATTTAAATTTTTGAAAATAATTGTGAACAAAATATCTATATAATAAAAGAAAATTTCTGACATAGGATTAGAATTTTACACAAACAATATGTACGGTATGTAGTAAGAATTTTAACGAACATATATTGCTATATTAAATTGAATTAAGATTCTATAGGCTAATTGTTCGAAATTTTAGTTTTAATTATAAAGGTGGCTTAGTTGAATTTGATAACAGTTCCTATTTACACAAATTTTATTGTGAAAAAGAATCCGAGAACTGTATCAGCCTGATGTTAACATGTTATTGTTATAATACCCTTGTTACCGTTTGATTATTCTTCTTCATGTCCGATTTTTCTGAATTTTTTGTTCCATCATACCTAAGTCAAACTTTTTTGGTTTGAATTTTATACTTAAATACATGTGAACGTTTTTCCAATTTTTTTTATTATTATTGGTAGCTCAAGCCATAGATTAAATTTGTATGTAGTAAGAATTTTAACGAACATTTTATATTGCTATAATAAATTGAATTAAGATTCTATAGGCTAATTGTTCGAAATTTTAATTTTAAATCTCAGAAAGAAAGATAAATATTCCAAGGCATAAAGGCAAGTCAACATCAGTTTTTGTTATTCAACTTACACAATGGTTTTTGTAATTTTGTATTGTTGTACTCTTGTGACTACTTGATATTGATATACTTTGTCTGTACGTATGATGAATTCTTTTCAAAGCGAATTGATTATTTCGCTTTATTAACATTACGAAAATTTAGTTTTAATTATAAAGGTGGCTTAGTTGAATTTGATAACAGTTCCTATTTACACAAATTTTATTGTGAAAAAGAATCCGAGAACTGTATCAGCCTGATGTTAACATGTTATTGTTATAATACCCTTGTTACCGTTTGATTATTCTTCTTCATGTCCGATTTTTCTGAATTTTTTGTTCCATCATACCTAAGTCAAACTTTTTTGGTTTGAATTTTATACTTAAATACATGTGAACGTTTTTCCAATTTTTTTTTTTATTATTGGTAGCTCAAGCCATAGATTAAATTTGTATGTAGTAAGAATTTTAACGAACATTTTATATTGCTATAATAAATTGAATTAAGATTCTATAGGCTAATTGTTCGAAATTTTAATTTTAAATCTCAGAAAGAAAGATAAATATTCCAAGGCACAAGGCAAGTCAACATCAGTTTTTGTTATTCAACTTACACAATGGTTTTTTTAATTTTGTATTGTTGTACTCTTGTGACTACTTGATATTGATATACTTTGTCTGTACGTATGCTGAATTCATTTCAAAGCGAATTGATTATTTCGCTTTATTAACATTACGAAAAATATATCTGTCCCTTTCGTTCTTGTAGTGCAAAGACAAGGGAAGTAAAATTAGTTCCTCTTAACTCGACCAAAGCTGCCAGATAAAAACATTTTGGACTGATATTATATCGTAAAACTACACGTTTACTAAAGGCTCATTTAGGCGAACGTTAAAGTCGTAAATGTTAGCTAAATGTTTCTACACTTTTAAAATGCTTAAAATCGTTTCATATGTTTTTCACATATATAAACAAGAAATAATTATTTATAAAATCAAAATAAAAAAAATTCACCAAATATTGTGTTTCTTGTAAAGCGGCCCATCCATTATACAATATAATTGTATATATATACTCGTATATATATATATATATATATATATATATATATATATATATATATACATATATATATATATATATATATATATATATATATATATATATATATATATATACATATATATATATATATATATATATATACATATATATATATATATATATATATACATATATATATATATATATATGCTCGAGGCATATTTTGAAAACAGTAAAATTATTATGTTTTTATTATTTGTTTGTATAGTCGTGGGCATTATATGCCATTCACAACTATGATTTCAATAAATTTTTTTAAAGAATAATGAAAATAATCAGTTTTTCAATACGCTGCATGTTAAGAAAACAATCTTTATATGATGTGGATAGTATGAAAACATGTTCGCTAATAAAACTTGCGATATGCATATAAATTTGTTGCCACCTTTTTCTAAAAGTTGCCTTTGTACATTTTGCCTGCGTTGAAATTTGTGTTAGCTTTGTATTCTTATGATGAAACCATTAGCTTATTTTAGATTAACTGTCAACCTCCACATAAAAAAAAAATTGCATGCTGTTTGACATTTTAACTGAAAATAGCTACGATCAAGTGCAAACCTTGCTTATAACTCCATGGCATTATAATCAGTGATGTTTCATCTTTTAACTATTAACCGATTTAAAACGTCATATTAATGTACATGTAAGGCTGATGACAGAGTGGCCGCTAGAAGCGAAGATAGAAGCGATAATAGTTTGTGCTATATCATGCTATTAGATGTCAGAGTGAACACTATATTGAACAAGGCGATTTCTTTTGTTTAATTTGTTAGTGTTTTATATTTTAAATTTTACAGACAAGTTTCTTATATTTTGTTTAATATATTTTTTATTTGATTTTAACACATAAAAGTTTATTGAATAATCACAATTTCACAAAGAAAAGGAGTGCACAAAAAGGAAAACAGAAAAACAAAAGGGAAGAAGCTACAACGTGCTAGAAACCATTAAGTAGCATACACACTGGCAAACTTGAGTGACAGTTTTGCTCAAATTGTGGGTTGATCGATAGTGTGTACATAAAATTCGTCAGTCAACAGTCAACCACGAAAATTTTTGCGGTTGAGTGACAGTCAGCGGCCATATTGGTTTTTGACTGCTAGTGTGTACCAAAAAGTGTCAGTCAAGAGTTATTTTTTGGAGCATAAACTTTATAACTTGGACGCGGAATATTATATTTGCTAGGAATTCATATATTTTTATGAAAAACAAGGTTGTCTGTGTGAGATGTTAAGACAAAATCGTACGAGGAGTCATTAAATAATAAGAAATTAAATAATTTATTTAAAAAAATTTATTATAAAAAATTTTTGTTATCAATAAAGCGCATCCAATTTTGTTATTTTCTGTGTGTTCGTGTCAAATTTTTTTCTTGAATGACGGTTTAAGCGTCGAACATGATCGATAGTCTAGACAGTCAAATGTATCCTTCAAAAATGATGCATTTTTGACTGTCACTCAAGTTTGCCAGTGTGTATGCTACTTTACACAACCTGCTTTGTAGCACACACTCGCATCTAGCTCCGCTCGCACTCTGACATCATTTGAGCGATAACATAAGAA
This sequence comes from Linnaemya tessellans, assembly GCA_951800035.1. Lineage (NCBI taxonomy): Eukaryota > Metazoa > Arthropoda > Insecta > Diptera > Tachinidae > Linnaemya > Linnaemya tessellans. Next base: position 78,992,692 of record OX637533.1, on the reverse strand, counting down.
ACTACAGGCGGTGGTTTGTAGCACATTGTAGCGCCATGTTATATTATAGCTTTTAGCGGTCACTCTGTCATCAGCCTAAGGTGATGTCTATTGTTGATTGACATATACCGTTCGTGTTATTGCGTATTTATCATTATTTTATCTTATATTATTACTTTTAATTGTAGGTAGTTTTATTGACTTCCAAGAACTCTTAATTGTTATTGCTTGTACATATAAGAGCGCCATTTGCAATTTTGCATACATACAGCACTTCAATATTCAATTGCTGTGGTTATTCAATATTCAATTGCTTTGGTTATTGTATTTGTTGCCGTAACGCTATCGCTTTACCCGGCAGCCACAATTTAAATTCTATCCTTTCTATACTCTTTCAATTTGCAATACACGTTTCTATTAGCGTCACTTTAAACAGTAAAGTGTAGTAGTAAAGAACATACCAGAATTAAAAATAATTATGTACGAATTTCTATTTTAATAGTGAACCTTTATTTATGTAAATTGTATTACAGGATGTTAATTTTCCTAAGAGGCTACAGGTTCAAATCTTGCGAAAACTGCAAATTATTGTTCAATGAAATTGCTTTGTTCAATCAAATTATGTCTATAAAAATTCTTGTGGTAATTTTTTATATAAAAGATGAATAAAATTAGCATATATAAATCTTTTGCGATTCAAGTTGACTATCAATTTAAATGAAGCCTATATCACATGTGTCAATTCAAGAGAGTTTTGACAAGTAGTTGGTGTTCTCAACTTGAAACCTATAAATTGAAAGTGTAGCTGCAGTGTTACATGAAATTTGAGCATGCATACAAGTCATATCAACACTAGGTAGTCGTAAAGCGAATTCATTTTAATTTGCCTGTTATAGTCACAAGAGAATTCGCCTTGGAAACGTACGTACAGCAAACAAAGTAGTTTCCTGGACGTATGATACCTGGCAAAAGAGATATATCAGGTACCCTCAATAGTACAACACCAACAACCACACGTATTTTGCTGATAGAAAATTACGCGCTAATGTCGCAATCTAGAGAGAAGAAGCATCACTAACAAGGCATATTTAACAATAAAAAAACATTTAATGTAAATAAACTTTTGGAAGCAGGTTGGTCGTATCAAGGCAACTTTAATACACAGCTGCGCTAGCGACAGTACCTGGTATATCTATCAAGGCAGATTGGCTGGAGTACTGGACATTTTTAATATTTTTCGCATATTTGTACCATATCATTTTGTTCATTCCCTGACCGAACAAAAGGGTTAATACAAATCTTATGATTATCTTGTGTAGAATTGTATTTTAACCTTTGAAAATGGTGACATGTATTATCATATTGTCAAAAATTAGTTACATAACAGACTACCATTATATATTTTGTTTACGTTGTATCAATGTTTGCTTATGAGGTTTTTTTGTTATTTCGCAAAGCATTATTTGAAAATGTTTGTTTTAATCAGCTGTCTGAGACAAAATGACAATATTTTTACACAAACAAATTAGCTTTTTAACGAACATTTTATATTGCTATATTAAATTGAACTAAGATTCTATAGGCTAATTGTTCGAAATTTTAATTTAAATCTCAGAAAGACATGATAAATATTCCAAGGCACAAAGGCAAGTTGTATATGTATATCATTAATTTCAACGGTCAAAATGCAGCCCTACAACTGAAGGTGAGATTTGTGTCGATCTGCTCGTTCATATTAATGTTTTGGCAGATCTGGCAACATCATGAAAAGCCACGCTACATAATAACGGTACTAATAAAGTAAATTTTCAGCAAATGTGTGCGCAAGAGTACAGAGGCTATATGAGGTAAATGTCAATATCCATACATAAAAATATGTTTCTGAGTATTTGACAGTCAGTATACATGAAAATGAATTCGTCGTTGCTAAGATCTTGTTTTTCAAGTATACAATTGATCCATAGTTTTCGTTCTTTTGCATACATTCGTTTGGCTTTAACGTATCTATCATAATCCCGGAATAAATTTAGCATCGTTCCAATAAAAACTTGTGGAAATTAAAAAAAAACAACCACGAAATGCATGTAAGTGTTAAATTTAATTTCATTATGAAAATAATGCTAGTGTTTTTGTAGATGTTCTATTTGGTTAAATTTCATAATGACAAGTTTTCCGTTGTGGAGTCCAAACGAGTGAAGATAATCAAAGGGAAGAACTGTATTGTGAAATGCAATGGATCAAAATTTGAAGCATTTATTGTATCTAGATGCGGTAAGTACCAATTTATTGGTTTTATTTTCATAGATATGTAGATAACAGGAATCGCTAAGGAGTTGTATTGCTGTAATTATTGTATACAGTGACGGACAATGTTTTTTGTTGTAATATTAATCAAGATTATGGCCGTTTTTTATTAAATTATATTTCGTGTAATCTTTATTCTATATTTCGATAACAGTTTGTTAACATCTTCAGGAAGATGCTAACAAGCTGTTAACGAATAAAAATTAGACGTAATATAATTTTATAAAAAACGACCACAAACTGGATTAATATTACGATAAACTGATAAGACCAATAAAAATTAATCAACATAAGGTAATTTTGCAGTAATTTATTTATTATTTAATTATTAATGGACAAAATTATGGGCAACCTTTAAAAAACTAAAAAAAAATATTCAATATTTTGTAGCGTATCCCTTTTGTTTTAATCAGCCTTATTGTGTTTGGCGTTTTACACTTTCAAATTCGACAAATTGTAATAGTTTAAAGTAAAAAGCTAAACTTTTCTTTAGTCTATTACAAAATGTCGAATCAGATTACTGATTACTTCATTTAATCTTGGCATTGAAATAACTAGTTTTTTATTATATCTGCGCTGACTTCTCCATTCATGTGAGAGAAACTATTTTAGTTAGTTTTTGTTTCTAATGTCGCACTTTCTTATCCGCCTTTTCAATTTTTCCCACAAATGCTCGATTGGATTCAAGTCTACACTTTGTGGAGGGTTGGGAAGAACACGGTGGATTCTATATGCAATCCAAATGCAGACATCATGAGCCGTATGTTTAGGATCATGGCCATGTTGAAAGTAGTAATTACTGGATAAATTCGGCTTTTTCTCACTTTTCTTTTCATTTTAGTTGAAAGTATTTAGGTATACCGTTTTATCTATGATTTGGTCAATAACCCCACACCATGGTTAACTGAGCATACTGTATTGTTCTCGTAGGCAGTATTTGGTTTTTACCATCTGATTGGAAAATATTAAAAATTGAAAAGGCCAATAAAAAAGAGCAACATTAGAAACAAAAACCAGTTAAAAGAGATTCTCTCACAAAAACGGAGATATATCGGCTCAGATATAACAATAAAACTAGATACGCTACAAAATAATGATTATTTTTTTTATTTCATTTTATTTTTAGTTTTTTAAAATGTGACGATAAATTTATCCATTATAAATTGAAAAATAAATTGTATGTAAATCGTATATGGCTCAAATTTTTGTAGCCTTTAAGCTTTTAATTTAAGTAATAATATTGAGCTTGAGGCCTTTTTTATAAAACATTAACTTTGAAAAGCTATTCATTTATTTTTTAATATTTCCATATCTTCTGGATATCTTCTTCTTGATAACAATTGATTTTAATTAATAATAACAATATTTTAAAATTATAGAATATTAAATATTTTTGTTGTTTTATTTTTTATATAATATTTTTAAAGATTTTAATTATGTTATGAAATTTATATTTGACACATTGTTGTCACAAAACTATTATATATAAATGAAATTTATTTGTTTGTGGTCAAGCAATGTCTATATGCATTTCATTGGTGCTTTACCTATTAATTTACCAATGAAATGCATATAGACACTGCTTGACCACCAACAAATAAATTTCATTTATGTATATATGATTTTAATTATGTATAAAAAACAAAACAAAAATATATAATATTCTATAATTTCAAATTTCGTTGTTCTGAATTAATTGTAATCAATTGTTATCCTGAAGAAGATATTTAATATAAGAAATTTAATGTTTCATTCAAAATACCTTTTTTTATTTCAATACATATGTAAGTAACATGAGTTGCTAAGTCATTGTATTGCTCTAATTATTATATACAGTGACGGAAAACATGTTTGTTACAAGGTATTTTAAATAAAACATGTTTTTTTAATTTGCTGTTATTTATTTAACGTTCTGTTGTCAATTTCTTTAAACAGTTGCACTTCATTCTCTTATGCTTAAAAACAAAAGGAAAGGAAAAATTAAATACAATTTAATTTAAATAATACTATTGAGCTCGTGGTCTTTTTTATAAAGTAATAACTTTAAAAAACTGTTATGTATTTACTTTTTAATATTTCGTTATCCTCTGGATATCTTCTTGAGGATGACAATTGATTAAATTGTTTAACAATAATTAATGATTAAATTAATTAACAATAACAAAATTTTAGAATTATAGAATGTCAAATATATTTGTTGTTTTGTTTTTTATATAATATTTTCAATAATTTTAATTTTATATAAAAAGCAAAACAGCAAAAATATTTAACATTCTATAATTTTAAAATTTTGTTATTTTTAATTAATCAATTGTTATCCTGAAGAAGATATCCAGAGGATACCAAAGTAATGAAAAATAAATAAATAATAATTATTTTCAAGTTATTATTTTATAAAGAAAGGCCTCATGCTCAATATTATTACCTAAATTAAATTGTATCTCATTTTTCCTTTTATATATTATTATTATTAATTTTTTGTTTTAAAGCACCACAGAACGAAGTGCAACTGTTTAAATAAATTAATAACAAAATGTCAAATAAATTACTGCAAATTTAAAAGAAAATTTATGTTTCATTCAAAATACCTTATTTTTATTTAAATACATATGTATGTAAGTAAGATGAATTACTAAGGCATTGTATTGCTCTAAGAATTACATACAGTAATGGGCAATATTTTTGTTATAAGGTAATTTGAATGAAACATTAAATTTCTTTCAAATTTGCAGTAATTTATTTAATTTCTTTCTTCTTTATAGCCTCTCTATGACCCGTGTAAATAAAACTATTTTTATTGGTTTCTTGATCTATATATTTCGAATCTCTCGGTTCATCTTCAGGATCTATTGAAAATGTTTTATTTTAAATTATTTTATATTATTTATACACAAAATATATTTACCTAATACCTAATATGAAAATTATTTTTATAAATGTAAATATATTATACCTACATATATAAAAATAATTTTCATATAATATAATCAAAGGAATTAGGTAAAAAAATTTGTGTAAAAATAATATAAAATAATTTAAAATAAAACATTTTCAATAGATCCTGATAATTAATTTGATCCAGAAAAACAAAACTTAAAAAATTAAGTTATTATTAATGTTTTGTTTTTAAGCACCACAGAATGAAGAGCAACTGTTGAAATAAATTGATAACAAAATGTTAAATAAATTACTGCAAATTTAAAAGAAATCTAAAGTTTTATTCAAAATACTTTATTGCTCTAAAAATTATTGTCCGTCACTGTATGTTACAGCATTAGTAGTTTTGCTGTAGTTATACACTATGGCATTTTGTGAGATTACATTTGTGCTGCAATTTAGAAATTTACAAAAGACAGACGATGCCAGTAGTGCACACTATTTTGTTTGCTTGCAATGGCAAAAAAAATGCCATAGTGTCTATTCGGATTAGTTTTAGTGTAGATAGGTACATTAAGTTATAAAACAATTTTTTGCAACATGTGCATTAGGGTGCCAATTAACTATGTATATGGGAAAATTTTTTGGAAAAAATTTCTTTCACGCCAACCCCCAGATTGGTTCGAATTGCTAAAAAATAGTCCCTTGAAAATTTGAGCATAATCGGATTAGGGGATAGGGTGCCCCTGACCCCCCCAAAATTTACAAAATACATGATTTTTGACTTTGATTGTTAATAACTTCGTTTATATTTATTTTACAAAAAAAAATTGTTAGTAAAGGTTATAGATCAAACTCAGAGGAACAACTTTTGTTCACAAATATTTTTCGTATATCTAATATCTACTGAATTAAAAATCCAAATAAGCGAAAAACCATGGATTTATTCATATGTTTATATGGGTGATTTCATTTACTTAAGCATAGGCGTTACATGAGAAAAAAAAGTTATACGTTTATATATTAATTTTATATGTGGCAAATATTTTTTTTGGTTGTGGCTTTGGTTTTTGTTTAGTTAAAAAAGGTTTTCTTTATTGCAATTTGGAAAACATAAACGGAAACGGAAAATACACTAGTATTTCCTAGTTTTCAGACCACACTAAACATTCATTCTCCAACGCACAAAATTCTATCTTTCGGATGTGTTTTTATTAATTTGGAACACTTTATTTAATACAGTATTTTCTGCTGTTGTCTACTTTTTGATATGGTCACCCCATCAGCTTTTAAATGAAAGTATATCCATTACATATTTTATTACATAAAAAAAATTATTTGTTTTAAATAATTCCAAAAACGAATTTGTTGTTATAAAAAGAACACTACCGAAGTAATTACTGAGAATATGTAGAAAAATTAATGTCTGTACAATCCGGAATCAAAAGATTACAAATATGTTTACCAAATTTACATTTGGTTTTGTACATTTCCTTTCCACAAATATTTTAATTCAGGAAAAACAAAATTGGTATCAAAAATTAAAAAAAAAATCAAAATTTAGATTCCAAAGTTTTATAACTGCAATATTTGAAAGTGACCAAAATGGTTACAAATATTAAATTTTTCCTAAATAAAACTATTTCATGCCTCATTAAGAGTTGCATCAGTAAAAAAAATTAAAATTTCGTTTCTGGGGTTGGGAAATTGAAATATTTTTTCTGCATAAAAGTAACCAAAATGTCAATGGACGTTGTTTTTTTGCTAATTAAATCTGTTTTATAATTGGTATTAAAATCTTAAAAAATCAAAATTTCGACACCAGTGTTGGACAAATGAAATATTTTATGGTACATGAAAGTGACTACAAATTTAAAAAATTTTAATTTTTTGTCAAGTAAAACTATGTTATACCTCACTAAGAATTGCAGGGATGGAAAATCGGAATATTTTTGGTACATAAAAGTACCCCCATAAATTCCAAATTTGTGTTTTTAGTGAATTAAACCATTTCATATTTTAGAAAAAATTAAATTAGTATTAAAATATTAATTATTTGGTTCCAGGGTTGAAAAATCGAAATTTTTTGGTACCCACATAAATTTTCAATTTTGGTTTTTTTCCAGTGAATTAAACATATTTTATACTTCGCTAAGAATTAAATTGGTATTAAAAATTTTTAAATTAAAAATTCTGTTCCAGGGTTGGAAAATCGAAATTTTTTAGTACATAAAATTAGCAATATAAGTTCCTAATTTTGTTTTTTTGTAGATGAAATTTTGTTTATACTTCGGGAAGAGTTAAATTGGTATTAAAAACCAAACAAATTAAAAATCCAATTTCAGGGTTCGAATATCGATATTTCATTCATAAAAGTAACCATATAATTTGCTATTTTTGATTTTTATAATGGGCCTTATTACGGTTCTCGATTCGATTCGAAAGAATGTAATAAATTAAAGAAAAATTCAAGATATTTCTTTAATCTATTAGAAACACTCGAGTCGATTCGAGAACGGTAATAAGGCAGAATGAATCATACCTACTTTATATCAGGAAGAAATAAATTGGTATTAAAAACCAAAAAATCGGTTGGACAATTAGAACTTTTTGGGGTACATGAAACGGGTTTTTATTTTTTTTTTTTTGTAAATTAAACATATTTAATATTTTTGAAAGACGTTCAGAGGTATTAGTTATAAGAAGAGCCAAACATTAGCTTCCTAGCCAAAAAATTTTAACGATTTCTTAAATATAAAAGTAACCGATAACATCATATTGTTTTTTTTTAATAAAACCTACTTTCTGTTTTAGCAAGAAAGAAACAAAAAAGAGATACATCTGTGATGGGTATTTAAGATTCGGCACAGCCGAATATAGCACTTTTACTTGTTTTAATTTGGTAGGTATTAGAGATGCAAAAAAAGTTTGTGAGCAAAAGTTGTTTCTCTAAGTTTGATCTATAATTTTTACTAACAATCTTTTTTTGTGAAATAAATATCAATGAAGTTATTGACAATCAAAGTCAAAAATCCGGTATTTTGCAAATTTCTGACCCCCCAGGTGCATCCTATCCCCTCATTCGATTGAGCTCAAATTTTCAAGTAACCATTTTCTTAGCAATTCGAACCATGGCGTGAAACAAATTCCAACTTTGAAAAATAATTGGTAGCCTAATGTGCATATTTCTAAACTATGAAAGCTCATAAGGTGTTTTGTTTTATGTCACATTTTTACCCCGGTATTCATAAAATTTAAAATGAGTTTGAAATGTATTTTAATCAAATTTTTCCATACAAAATTGTCTTAAACCAGATTTCAAATACGTTTTACTTTTTTATGAATACCGGGGTTAATATTTACAGTGCTGCATGTCACAGACAATTTATCATTCATTTCATCGAAAAAAAGCAGGTATATAATTATGAATATCTAAAACAACATTGTTTTATACATACAAGTTAACACATTAGTGAATACCCCAATTATGCTTCTTATATTAGTGAATACTTCTTATGTTCCACGTAAATTCAAATTCAATAATTCTTACACTTAACAACAAAAACAAAAGAATCAAATTTCAGCCTAGTTTAAGTAGCCAACAAGCATATTTTTATTTCACAATTATTTTCACACAATTTTAATATTATTTTGATGAGTAAACAAAATTGTTTTGATTTTATTAAATTTAAATAATAAGCAAAAATTGTATTTAGGCTAAGAAAAACGATTGTATAAAATGAAATTTGGATGAATAAAGTTAGTTCTGTTCTGAAAGCCAAATAAACTCGTTCACTGGCGCCCGAAGAAAGTGAAAAAGCTATACCCGGTTAAATATTAAAAGTGTCTTAGTGTAACAAAATAAAATTGTTCAACTAACCGTTCCTTGAAAACCAATAGCCAAGATAAATAATTACAAGTGGCTGAAAAATAAACCAGCATTAACGTAATTAAAAAACAAGCTAGTGGAAAAAACTTTTGTAAAGAACCGTTTTAAAAGGAAAAAACATTCCAAAAAAAACACAAGCGGACAATTAAAAAGTTGAGGTACAGACACTTAAGAACAAAATTAAAAAAAAAAAAAACAAGCTAGTGGGAAAAAACTTTTATAAAGAATCGTTTAAATTGAAAAACATTTTGAATACAAGCGGATCAATTAAAAAGTTTGAGCTACAAGCTAAACCATCATAGAACTCAAAAAAAAGAAATCCTTAGTGAAAGTACCGTTTTACAAATTTAAAAATAAGCGGGAACAAAGGTAAAACCCTGATCAAACAACGAGCTGAACTACCGTTTTAAAATCAAGAAAATAAGCGGAAGGATCAACCAAAAAGGCATATCAGACAGACTCAACAAATCAGTTACTAGTGACGTCAGCCGTACCCTAGTAGATCTTCAAACTTCAAACAGGATAAATACGGACCGTACAAGCAGCATGCTGATCTTTCTACTGTAAGCTAACCATAAAATTTTATTAAAAATATATTAAATTATTATGAAATTAAAAACTCATTTTACTGCTTAAAGATTTATTAATTATTCAAATTAAATTGAACTTAAATCGTATAAAAAGTATATTAATTTTATTTTTCAAGAATTAACTAATTAAATTAAATTAAAATTAAATTGCATGAAAAAATTATATCTTTCAAAAAAAAAAACAACCAATCACCTTTTCTTTAACAAAGAAAATTTTTACATAATTGCAAATAAACATATTATTTATTCCCGAACTGTGAAATTAGATTGCATAAAAGTATATTAAATTTACAAATATTTTTGAAAACACACACACACACAATGGAACAAATTAGAGAAGCAATTACACAACTAACTGGTGCACTGAATGCACAAATAGAGCAGGTCAAACAGTTAAATAATAGGATGATTGACTGGGAACAAAGGATAATAGAATTAGAAATTAAGATAGGAAATCCTCCCACTGAGGAATCAAATCTTGCCCTGCCTAAAACCGCACAAGACTTAGATGATATACGTAAACTCCCAGACTGCGTAAGGGATTTACAAATTTTCGAGGGTAACCCTGTTCAGTATATCTCCTGGGTCCATAGTGTAGAGTCTATATTAAAGGACTATGAGATTGTAAAGGAAAAACCAATATATAGAGCAATATTGCAACATATTAGGCAAAAGATTAGGGGACCAGCTGACACAGCCCTCATCTCATATAACATATTTGATGAGAGCTGGGACAGAATAAAAAATTGTCTGTCTCTGCACTATGCAGACAAAAGAGATCTGCAAACACTAGAATACGAACTCAGTACTATGCGTCAAAAAAATTTAACTGTAGACGAATTTTATGCTAGAATAAATCACCAACTCTCACTAATTATTAACAAACTAAAAACCGACAATTACTCGATAGAAACCATTGAAGCCTTAATATCTTGTTACAGAAACAGGGCTTTAGATGTTTTTATACGAGGTATAAATGGCGATGTTTCTCGAATGTTAACTATTCAGAAACCTAGAACCTTGCCTGAAGCTTACACCTCCTGTCTGGAGTTCCAAAATCTAAATTTTAGAAATAACACCATTCACCCACGATACCATAATAACGTCACCACGCCAATTAATCAAATGAATAAAAATACAAATTTAAATAAGCCACACGTATTACAAAGACCACTAAATGTCCATGAAAAACTGCGAATATACAACACGCCAATTCAGCCTCACGTACAAAATATGGCACCTCCTAGGCCTACTCAACCAAAACCACCCGATATAAAAATAAATTATCCATAAATTTCTAATTAGCGGGACGCTAATACTTAGGAAGGGGGGAGTTAACACATTAGTGAATACCCCAATTATGCTTCTTATATTAGTGAATACTTCTTATGTTCCACGTAAATTCAAATTCAATAATTCTTACACTTAACAACAAAAACAAAAGAATCAAATTTCAGCCTAGTTTAAGTAGCCAACAAGCATATTTTTATTTCACAATTATTTTCACACAATTTTAATATTATTTTGATGAGTAAACAAAATTGTTTTGATTTTATTAAATTTAAATAATAAGCAAAAATTGTATTTAGGCTAAGAAAAACGATTGTATAAAATGAAATTTGGATGAATAAAGTTAGTTCTGTTCTGAAAGCCAAATAAACTCGTTCACTTACATATTAAACTTTCTCAAATATTGGAGTACCTATCAGGGATTCGTTTATACCTAAATTTATCACCACTATTATAACTTCAATAATTCTTGAATAAATTTTGGTATAAACTGCGCGAAATGCAATTTTAAAATGCTGTTTCTATTTATAAAAATATGTATGTGTATATAAAAATTGTTTGCAGCATATCCTTATGTCCAGAACTTACAGCTAGTTTTTATACCCTCCAAAAAAGAATTTGGAGGGTATATTCACTTTGTCATTCCGTTTGTAACGCATCGAAATATCCATCTCAGACCCCATAAAGTATATATATTCTTGATCAGTGATGAAATCTAAGACGAACTGAGCATGTCCGTCCGTCCGTCTGTGGAAATCACGATTCAGTCCAAACGAAAAAAGCTAGAGTCTTGAAATTTGGCATAAATATATTTTGAAACTTAGAGCAGGTTAAGTTCGAAGATGGGCTAAATCGGGCAAGAGGGAAAAAAGTTCCCCTAAGAAGAACTAAACCAACCCAGAAAAAACAACATAATTTTTAAAGTTTTTTGGTTATTTTGTTAAGCAAATGATATATTTTTATGTCAAATACGGTCCAACGCCTTAAACTTGGAGCCATTAAATAAAATAAAAATATTTTTTGACCCCGCCCACTTCAGTGGGCGTTGTTATAGGCAAAAATAGCATAAAAATTTAACAAATTGTTTTACTTAAGACTACATTCCTTAAAAATAACACTTTTAAGCTTTAATGACGAAGCTGACACGAAACCTGGTACTACTCTGCCCTACCCCCTCCTTCCCCTTCGCCCCCTAAATGACCCTACCAAAAAAAAATTTTTTTTTTTAAATTTTGTATATAATCATCCCAAGCATTTATCTTTAGAGTTTTATGACTGCCGATTTCTGCCCTACCCCTCCCACCCCCCCCCCCCTCTTCCTTTGCCCCCTGAATGACCCTACCAAAAAAAATGATTTTTATTTTAAATTTTGTATATAATCATCCCAAGCATTTATCTTTAGAGTTTTATGACTGCCTGTTGCTGCCCTAGCCCCTCTTCCCCCTTTGCCCGCTAAATAACCCTATTAAAAATAAGTAAAAATATTTTTTAATTTTGTGTATTATCATCCCAAGCATTTATTGTTAGAGTTTTATGTCTACCTGTTTCTGCCCTACCCCCTCTCCCCCTTTGCCCTCTAAATGACCCTATAAAAAAAAAATTTAATTTTGTATATAATTATCCCAAGCATTTATTTTTAGACAAAGGTGAAATGTTTCCCCCACAGCCCTTGCCAGAGGGACCCCGCCAAAATACAGTTTTTATGCCCTCCAAAGAGAATTGTGATGAAGTCTAAGACGGTCTAGCAATGCCCATACGTTCCTCTGTGGAAAACATGATATTGTATATTTTTGAACCCCGCCCCCTTTAGTGGGCATTGACGTACGATATTATATAAAGGAACTCTGTCCCAACAAGTTAAACATTTTAAATTCACTTACTAAATATTTGGAGGGTATTTAAGATTCGACCCGGTCGAATATAACGTTTTTACTTGTTTTTATTTAAAATTGTTTTAAACAGATGGTAATATGATCACAATAGTCATGAGCTATAAAACGTAGCACTTTAATAAAATGCTCTCGAAAATAATGGTAATAAGAAGTAAATGTCCATTAAAATTTTTGAAGCTATAATAGTGATGATAAATTTAGGTATAAACGAGTCCCTAATACTTAATCCAATATTTGAAAAAGTTTAACATATCGAGCCATAACCGCCTAAAAAGCTTAAGCGACAATAAGTAAATTTTACAGGAGAAGTATTTTTTAATTATCCTTGGTTTAAATGGAAGTAGAACATTGGACACATAGGATTGTAGTTGATTGTTATATTTAATGTTAATAGTTCTTATGAATTTCCTCTAATATAATGCATGTTTCTGAAGGTTAAGATATTCTCGATGTAGTGCAAAATCAGTTAATTTAACCAAAAAATTAAAAAACTTGTAGTTATTGTCCTTAGCAAAATGTTGTTTAACAGTTTCATTGATATTCTTGCTTTATATGAAAAAGAAAATTTTAACTTAACCGACACTTTGCAGTTACAAAAAAATGTGAACAAATTAAAAATTTAAAGGAAAAATGCAGTTAAGCTAAAATTTCTTTTGCTGTACTTCCGTAACGGTAATTAATATGACTGATATATTGGCAGATGGTCCAAACATGTCGCTTAAGCTTTTTTGGCGGTTATGACTGGATATATGTACAAAACAATGTCGTGTTAGATGTAAATAATTCTATACCTGCTTCTTTTCGATTAAATGAATGATGGATCACATAATTTAGAAGCATGTCCTTGTTGCAAAAAGGAATTGTTTTATAAACATTCAGAATTTTACATAGAGCCATGTACAAACATAACTGTAATGCATAAATGTATTTAGAATACTAGTAACACATACCTACGTCTATTATAATTGCGCGTTGTAAGTAATGATCGATTTTTAAAAAAGTATATAATATTTCTTAAAGTTTTTATGTATCCTCTTAAATACCGTTTCAAAGTATATAAGTTTTCAAAGCATTAATACTTTTGGCGAAGTGTTTTTGATAAAATGACTTGATCGATTAAAAATTAGTAGCACCTTGTCATGTCAGGTCTTAATTTTTTTTAAGTATTGTTACGTTTTTAGACCTTTTCGTAAAAACGGTTTTTACTTATCCTTCAAGGATTCGTTTAATTGCATCAAATTAAAAACACAGACAATTACTTTTAGAAATATAATGCGGCAACACTTTATTTACTATTTAATTAACACGAGTATTTGTACTGCTAAACACTTAGCGATGTTAACACGTCTAGATTAAAAATCTCACTGATCCCGCTGATTACTGGCAGCGCCTTTATATAGCAAAATGACATCGTCTGGTAGCTTCGCGAAGCATCTGGTCATGGTTGTTGTTGGTTGTGCTTTACTTAACATGTAGCTATATACGTGTGTTTGTTTATATGACAATGCTGGCTTGTGTGTTTTGTTTATTGTAACTATGTGCGGTTGTATGTATGAGTGTTCTGTGTGTTGCGTAGTTTTGTTTCTTCTTGTGCTATGTCGGTATATTTGTGTGTATGTTGCTGTGTATATTTGTGTACATGTTTAGCTTTTATTAACAGCGAATACTTGCGTACAAGATCATTAAGAATAACATCATCATCTCTTAGCATTGATGTTGCTAGGTTTTTCGTTATTGTTATTTACTCTTATTTTTGCACAGCCTCGAATGATCTTGTATATTCTCAACGATGTATCCGGAATATTCCATTTCCGTTAATTCAAATATTATCTGCATGGTGTTGACCAGGGTTGTAACATTTTGACAACTAGAGATGGTTTGACAGTGCTGCCAAGTACATATAGCCACATTGTCGTTATATTTGAATCTATTTTTAAACTTTGTAACACTGCCGCCCACTTAAGCCTGTTCGACCCGAATAGGCATACAATCACCTCTTCCATAGTGCGCCAATCGTTCGAGATGTACTATCTTCATTTTCGACCTTGGGCTATTGTGCTTCTGTATCCGGTACACAACGTCATTCACTCTCTTAATCACTTTATACGGGCCATCCCAGTGAGTCTGTAATTTTGGGGACAATCCTTTCTTCCGTTGTGGGTTATAAAGTAGAACCAATTGACCTTCCATAAATCCCTCCGAATTTGCTGCGCGGTCATATCTAGCCTTCATCTTGTCACTGACCATCTTGATTCTATTACGCACGAAATCATGCAGCTCGTTTAAGTTCTCCTGCTCTTGGGACGTAGTGGCTCCTTCTTCTACCGCTGGCTTAACACCAAATTCCAAGTCACCAGGCAGTTTTAATTCCGTCCCGAAGATAATTTTAGCTGGCGTTCTCGATGTGGAGTCGTGTACAGCTGACCTATATGCCATCAAAAATTTGGGAATGTGCTCGTCCCAATCTTTCTGATGGTTGCTTACCACTTTTCGCAGGTACTCTTCTAAGGTGCGATTGAACCTCTCTACCATGCCATCAGACTGTGGATGCAACGGCGTTGTTCTGGTTTTCTTTATCCCATATAATTCGCACATTTCCCTGAATATGGCAGACTCGAAATTCCTTCCTTGGTCGGAATGTAATTCTATTGGGACACCATAGCGACATACCCAGTTGTTGACGAACGCATTTACAACTGTCTTTGCTTCTTGGTTAGGTATGGCATATACCTCTGGCCATTTACTAAAATAGTCCATTACCACAAGAACATAACGATTTCCGGCTTCAGTGACGGGAAAAGGACCTGCTACATCCATTGCGATCCGCTCGAATGGTGCTCCTGAGTTGTATTGCTGTAGCTGTCCCCGGCTTCTTCTTACTGGTCCTTTGGCTGCTATGCACTGTGGGCAGTTTGCTATCCAATCGGCTACGGCTTGTTGACATCCAACCCAATAAAAACGCTGTTTCAGTTTCTCAAGTGTTTTTGTGACTCCAAGATGACCGCCACTAGGTCCATTGTGAAATTCTTGCAAAACTTTACTTATCTTGGAGCATGGCACAACTACCAAATTTGAAGTTGTTTTGCCATCTACACTTTCCCATACGCGGTATAGGCACCCTTCTATTACCTTGAGGCTGTTCCACTGAGCCCAATAAGATTTGGCGAGTGGGCTTTCAGCCGAAATTTCATTCCGGGACGGTCTTCTGTCCTCCTCTTTGGCTGCTATAATTTTTCCCAGTATACTGTCGTCCCTCTGTGCCGCTGACCAGTCTTCATCAGAGTCAATGTGCATTAGCCGAACATCAACAACGCCTTCCTTTTGTTCGGTTCTAACGCAATGTTTACACTCTAAACAGCAGGGTCTTCTCGAAAGAGCATCCGCATTGTTATGTTTTGTGCCCCTTCTATGCTCAATACTGAAGTCGTAGCTCTGCAGGCGCTCAATCCACCTTGCCAGTTGCCCTTCAGGATTTTTAAACTGCAATAACCATCTCAGTGCAGAATGGTCAGTCCTTAATGTAAAGTGTTGACCATACAGGTACTTATGGTAATGTTTAATGCATTCCAATACTGCCAGAAGCTCACGTCGTGTCACACAGTAGTTCCTCTCAGGTTTTGAGAGTACACGGCTATAGTATCCTATGACTTTCTCAGTGCCATTAACTACTTGGGACAGCACGCCCCCTATGCCATAGCCGCTCGCATCAGTATCCAGCACAAATTTTTCTCCAGGTATGGGATACGCTAGTACTGGTGACGTACACAATAATCCTTTAAGTTTTTGGAATGCCTTTTCCTGTGGCTCACCCCAATGGTATGGTCTCGACTTCTTTGTCAGCTCATGCAGGCTTGCAGCTACACTGGCAAAATTTGGCACAAAGCGTCTGTAGTATGTACAAAGGCCCAAAAAGCTGCGCAATTCATGAAGATTTTTAGGTTGATGCCAGTCCCTTACTGCTTGTATTTTATCTTCATCTGTTGAGATTCCGTCTGCTGTAACACGATGCCCCAAATACTTCACTTCTTTCTGGAACAATGCACATTTCTTCAGGCTGAGTTTCAATCCAGCTGATGATATCCGTTGAAGAACTTCTGCCATGTTTTTGAGGTGTTCATCAAAAGTTTTCCCCATCACGATTATGTCATCCAGATATACCAAGCATGTCTTCCAGTGGAGTCCTTTCAGTACCTTCTCCATTAGGCGTTCAAATGTGGCCGGAGCATTGCAGAGACCAAATGGCATAACTTTGAACTGCCATAATCCGTTACCGACGCTGAAGGCAGTTTTCTCCTTGTCTTTCTCTGCAATCTCCACTTGCCAATATCCGCTTCGCAAGTCTAGCGTAGAGAACCATCTCGTACCAGCTAGCGTGTCCAAAGTGTCATCGATTCTGGGGAGCGGATAGCTGTCCTTCTTGGTTATGTCGTTGAGCTTCCTGTAGTCTACGCAGAATCTAGTACTGCCATCTTTCTTTTTAACTAAGACTACTGGCGAACTCCAAGGACCAGAAGATGGCTCAATTACGCCTTCACGCTCCATTTCTCTTACAAGCTCTTTGACTTCATCTCGCTTTGCTAGGGGTACACTTCTGGGTGGCTGTTTAATCGGCCTAGCTTCGCCTGTGTTTATTTCATGTTTAACCAATGCAGTTCTACCCTGACTTTGGTTTCCCATGGCGAAGATACTGGCATGCCTTTTTAACAACTGTTTGGCTTTATTTCTATCTGTCGCTGACAGTCCTGCTACCCATTTTCCTACGTATTCCTCAAATTGTTCACGTTCTTTGGCGGACAAATTGGTAGGCTCTATCTTCCTCTCACAGTTTATTATTGCCTCTGCTGGGGTACACTGGCCAATCTCGCAATTTTCTTTGATGAATTTTTCATGGTCTGCCAAGTTAAGTACTCTTATAGGGACTATTCCTCCTTTACTAGTTTTTACTAGAGCTTTTGCTGTTATAAGCTCTCTCTTTAGATCTGCTGGTTCTACAACCCACAACCGATTGTCCTCACAATCTCCCTCCATACGCGCCCATATAACTGTTTCAGACTGCGGCGGTAACGTCTGACTCTCAATAGCAAATACTTTTCTTACTTGCGGCTTGCTTTCATACCCAACATCAAGGGGTATTTCCACATTACGCCAAATCATCAGCTGTTGCCCCATATGTAGATTAATGCCATGATTAATCATAAAATCGGCTCCAATAATTACCTCATCGACAATATCGGCAACAATAAACACATGCCTCACGCTGATGTTGGCTATAGTCACCTTCACTTCAATCTTACCATAGACAGTGGCAGGCTCTCCAGTAGCTGTACGTAGCCGTATATTGCTTAAACGATCGCATTTCCCCTTTACTATATCGGGCCTTATTATTGACTGCGACGCCCCTGTGTCTATGGTAAGTACGTGCTTTTCCCCGTTGATGTGTCCAGACGCAGTAAGATTGCTATTTTTCTGCTGCATAACTGATATGGAGATTGTGGGGCCCTCGTTTGTGGGAGCTAGCTCTTGCCCCTTAGCGCTAGCTCGTTTTAGTTTAACGGGGACTCTTGTGCTGTTGTTTGGTTCACCCGTTTGCTGTTTCTCGGTGGCGAAACAGATCCACCTCTTTTTCTTGGTGCTTTGCAGTTGCGC
Source organism: Linnaemya tessellans (assembly GCA_951800035.1). Taxonomy (NCBI): domain Eukaryota; kingdom Metazoa; phylum Arthropoda; class Insecta; order Diptera; family Tachinidae; genus Linnaemya; species Linnaemya tessellans. Next base: position 78,974,225 of record OX637533.1, on the reverse strand, counting down.
TGAAAATGACCGATTTTTCCGCAGTTAAAGCATTTAGGCTTTTCTTTGGTAGCACTTTCCGCCAACAGTTGTCGCATTGCCTCCTTAACACTAGCGACCAGGTTATTATCATTCTCGGACAAAACATCCACATTCCGCACCTTACATATCTGTGGCTTGAAAACCATCCTTGCAGTCTCTTGTGCCAGCGCAAATGAAACAGTCTCAGCGAAAGTGGATTTCTGCGTTGCGCACACAGCTAGTTTGACATCAGAGTCGCGAATGCCATTAACGAACGCCTCAGTTTTAAAGTGGTCCAGGAACGGGTGACTCTCGCCTGGATATGTGAGCTGCACTAAACGCTCGATTTCCATTGCGAAATCTTGTAGAGACTCGTTAGGCTTCTGAACTCTACATCGCAATTCCATTCTGTATAAATCGCGCTTGTGCTCACCACCATACTTGCGCTGCAATGCTGCCATTATTTCATTATAGTTGTTTCTGCTGCTTACTGGCACGGTCTCAAGTACCTCTGCGGCTGTACCCTTTAAGGACAAAATCAACTCTATGGCCTTTTCTTCAGCATCCCATCCATTTCTGCTAGCAACCGTCTCGAACTGGAATTTAAAGATGCCCAATGGTACACTGCCGTCAAAGCATGGCGCTTTTATTCGCGCAGAAACCTCCGCAAGTGCTCGTACTGGCCCACCACTACACTGAAGGTTATGCATTTTGTCCTCTAGAGCATGCAATTTTTCTTCGACCTCTTTTGCATGCTGTTCCAGGCCACCGCTTTCTAGATGGTGGACTCTATCTGCCAGCTCTGAGAATTTATTCTCAATAGAATCCACCCTCCTATTAATGGCCTCAGAAACCTCTACCAGAGTCTCGTTCGTGGCTCTATTTGACTCCAACAGTTTAGTTTCCACTCCCTGTATTTCGGCTACCAGCTTTTCAGTGCTGATCTTTGATGCTTCATGCATCTGATGAGAGTTATTTTTTATTTCAGTTATTTCGGCTACAAGCTTTTCACTGCTGATTTCTGAGTTATGTTTTATTTCAGTTATTTCGGCTACAAGCTTTTCAGTGCTGATCCTTGATGCTTCCTGCATCTGCTGAGAGTTCTGTTTTATCTGGATCATCATAGCAGCGAACATTGAATTTATGTCCATGCTGCTGGTCGTGGCAGGAGGACATACCTCTACATCGTCTTTGTCCTCAAACTCGTATGTCCCGATGTCCATGCCGCGATTCTTAAACTCATCTATCAGCCTCTTCTGCAGTTCAGCCTTGTTACCTGCTGTTGGCAATTCCCGCTTACTAAGCTCCTTTTTTAGCTGTTCAACTTTTAGCTCATCAAATTTCATAATTATTTTTTTTTTTTTTTGTAATGTCCTTTTTTTCCTTAAATTGCAATGTCCTTTTTAATTATTTTTGCAATCCCACTTCTGACACCAATTGTTACGTTTTTAGACCTTTTCGTAAAAACGGTTTTTACTTATCCTTCAAGGATTCGTTTAATTGCATCAAATTAAAAACACAGACAATTACTTTTAGAAATATAATGCGGCAACACTTTATTTACTATTTAATTAACACGAGTATTTGTACTGCTAAACACTTAGCGATGTTAACACGTCTAGATTAAAAATCTCACTGATCCCGCTGATTACTGGCAGCGCCTTTATATAGCAAAATGACATCGTCTGGTAGCTTCGCGAAGCATCTGGTCATGGTTGTTGTTGGTTGTGCTTTACTTAACATGTAGCTATATACGTGTGTTTGTTTATATGACAATGCTGGCTTGTGTGTTTTGTTTATTGTAACTATGTGCGGTTGTATGTATGAGTGTTCTGTGTGTTGCGTAGTTTTGTTTCTTCTTGTGCTATGTCGGTATATTTGTGTGTATGTTGCTGTGTATATTTGTGTACATGTTTAGCTTTTATTAACAGCGAATACTTGCGTACAAGATCATTAAGAATAACATCATCATCTCTTAGCATTGATGTTGCTAGGTTTTTCGTTATTGTTATTTACTCTTATTTTTGCACAGCCTCGAATGATCTTGTATATTCTCAACGATGTATCCGGAATATTCCATTTCCGTTAATTCAAATATTATCTGCATGGTGTTGACCAGGGTTGTAACATTTTGACAACTAGAGATGGTTTGACAGTGCTGCCAAGTACATATAGCCACATTGTCGTTATATTTGAATCTATTTTTAAACTTTGTAACAGTATTAAGACATGTACTGTAGTATAGAATGATTTTAAATGGTAACATATCTATTATAAATAAAAATTTTTTAATATGGGCATATTATGTTTAGATGATAAGTCAAAACTTTTTGACGAAAAACTTAAACGTGAACAACGGTTGTCTAATTTGTTAGAGAAGAAAAGTAAAAGCGTTCATATAAAAACGTTTTCTAATGCTGTTTTGTCTTCTACTTCAAATCGTGTTCCCTGGGAGAGTAAAAGATCTTGTTGTACAATACTGATAAAAAAAATTGCCAATGTTCACAAAATAGAACAGCAGTCTAATGACAAAAACATATGTGATGAAAATGAAATCAATTCTAATGAAGCCATTGAAGACCTATCATCTTTTTATACTACTAGTACAAATAACGAAGTGCCTGAAAATAAATTACTGGAAAATAATATAAAATCGTCTAATGTTCCTAAAAGTAAACGCATGCAATTTCATTCCGATAATGATATTTTGTCGGATACTATTTCAAATATTGGATTACATTCTAGTAACATCAGTGCTGAATGCAATAATACTAAAACGTTGACCTTGCCAACCGACTCAAATAATAAAATGGTTACTACTTCGCAAAACACATCGCAATACTTCAGTACAACAATATGTAATAGCAATTCGCCATCTTTGGAAACTAATCCAAAATACACAACATCTAACCGCTTGCATGGTCTAACAATATCTCATAACGATATACGTCCAGCGCACGAACTTAGAAGCTTTGATTTTGCAAATATTTCTACTGTTGAAAATATAATAAATGCGTGTTCTAATGTAAATCAAAGAATAGTTCCTTATTCTGATTCCGATACTTCTGATACTTTTTCACCATTAAAAACTGCTCCAAGTATCGCCAATATAAATGAACGTCATATTAATACATTAATATTACTCCCGGATTCAGGACATAAAACCCCAATACCATCCGATACTTCCTTTGCGTCTCATACAATTTCGCCAATCAGTACATCAAATAACAATATTTATTCTAGTACGAGAATATCAGAAAATACTATGAATTCGGGAAGTTTTCATGAAATAACATCGATATGCGAGGATAGAACTTCAATTTCAGATTATATCCCGGAATTTTCATCCAGTAAAGATATATTGTCCAACTCTGCAAATCGAGACGATTCTGTTAACGTAATAGATATGCCACTTAACGTGGAAGAAATCAGTGTTCCTTATTCGAAATCAAAACTTAAAAGGCACTTTTGCATTTTCTGTAAGAAATTACAATGTGCTATAGGAAGGCATTTGCTTTTAAAGCACAAGCAGGAAGTGGAGGTTAAAAAAGCTTTAGATTTACCAAAAAAAAGTAAGCAACGTTTGAAAATCATATCTACGTTACGAAAACAAGGGGATTTTGAGCACAATACGTCAGCAAATCACAATACCGGAGTTTTAATTGTAAGCCGGCGGCAACAGAGTAAATTCAAAAATAACGCTGATGACTACGTTTGTTGCAAGAAGTGCAAAGGTTTCTTTTCTAAAAAAACACTCCGAATACACGCAGCAGGTTGCATCAAGTCAAAAAACAAAAAATCAAATTTAATCGAAAGCCGAAGATTAACACAATACATTCATCCCGTAGCCAACAATACGTTAAGGACTAAAATATTCCCTGTTTTGAGAAATGATGACATATCAAGAGCAATACGGTATGATGAGCTAGTTATTAAGTTCGGTAATAAATTAGCTGAGAAGTATGCCCCCTTGCACCAACATGATATGATTCGTGCTAATTTGCGCGTACTAGGTCGTTTCATGATTGAAATAAAAAGACTTGATACCGATATAAAGGAGTTAAAAGAAATTTTTAACCCCAATGTTTTCGACAAGTGCATTGTAGCCCTTCGCAATGTTGCTGGTTGGAATGAAGAGAAAATGTGGTTTAATGCACCCGCAGTTGCTCAAAATCTAACTTCGTTAATAAAAAAATGTGGGAAAAAGCAAAGAGCTGAATATATAAAGGAACATGCCAAAGATTTAATATTGGAATTGAACAATTTTTTATTATTGTGGGAGGAAGAAATTCCAACGGTTATTAATAAGAAAGCAGTTGAAGATCAAACTAATAAAAAGATAATAAAAAAAGTTATCTTACCTTCAAAAGAAGATATAAAAAAATTGTATAACCACTTAAAAGAAAAAATTGCTGCTGCTATCGAGGAACTTTCTCAAAAATTTTCTATTTCTAGTTGGATTAAATTACTTCAAGCAACACTAGTTTTTATACAAGTATTTAATCGGAGAAGAGCTGGGGAAATTGAACGACTCACTACTGAAAATTTTGCCAATAAAGAAATAATTACCGATAGCATTGACAAAGATGTTTTAAAGAACTATTCATTAAACTCCATAAATTTTGCAAAGCAGTTTGTTAGAATCACGTTGCGTGGTAAACTTGGCAGAACTGTCAGCGTTTTGTTGTGTCCTATGTGCATAAAAGCAGTTGATCTTATTTTGAAATTTAGAGTAGATGCAGGGATAACTCCGGATAACAATTACATATTTAGTAAGACAACTACTTCCAATCTAACGAAACCATACTACCGTGCGTGTCCATTGCTAAAGATGTTTTCCGAAGAGTGTGGGGCCCAAATTCCGGAAAGTTTGAGAGGAACCACATTGCGTAAACATATAGCGACTTATATGTCGATGCTAAATATTGAAGAGGCATCGGTAGAGAGACTTGCCAATTTCATGGGCCATCATAAGGACATACACAAAAATATTTATAGACAGTCTATTCCGGTCGCTGAGATCGCATGTGTGTCAAAACTTTTGACGGTTGCGGTAGGAAATGAAGTAGACGATGAAGAAGATGCAGCAGAACTTGATGAAGAGGAAACCCATGGTCTGAATGACAGCTTATTTGAAACGCGCAAAGATTCCAGTTCATCGTCTAACAGAAAACGTAGAAGCAGTAAGTAATAACGAAGAAATATACAGACTATGCTGAACATACGTAAAATCAATGGTATAGAACTTATTAATGAGTTTTTGCAATTTTTCTATTTGCTTAATTTTTTGATCAATAGTCAGTCTTGTGAGTACATTGTTTAAATTGGGCAAAACGTACTCAACTGAATTTTACTCCAAAACGAAACAAAGAGATCTATTATACTGCTCAGCAGGAAAGTTCTTCTTTAAATAAAAGTATTTGGACTATATGCATTTTGATGCGATAAACTCAAATCCGTTTTCAGGTCGAATTTTTTTTTTTGGGCATGGAAAAATTTTGCCCCTTAATTACTCAGGTACGAAGACACATTCCGCCCCAACTAGAGAAAGGTTTATTTAATTTTCAAAAATAAAACACCAAGATGCGTATGAAGATTATATATCATTTATTTCAACAAAGTTTTTTTTCTATCTCTTATCGTTTTGGAATTGTTCAAAAATTAAAAACGAAAAATTTTTTTTCGAAAATTCGTTCTTGTTTTTCATAGCGTAAAAATGCTAAAAGAAGAAGGAAAAAACAAATATTTTACATGTTAAATATTTTTCTGAAAGCTACATATCTCAAGAACAATATAACATACAATTAATGACAATCGATTAAGAAACGTGGGTTTTTTCAATTTACCGGAGGTATCCAATATTGATCAAACATGCGTAATGCAGCCATGGAACTAAAAGACAAGGGAATTTTGCATAGCTCTTAAAATTAAAAATTTCTTTGTATGTAATTCATGAAACGGTTTCATCTGCAATGAAAAATTCAAATATGTTCTGCCAACAGAAATATTTAAAATAATGTAAAGGTTTTGCTAGTAAATAATGAATGATTTTTATTTCAGAAAAAGGATCCAAATAAAAAGTAGGCACATTTTGTTTAATTAATATTTCTTTTCAATTGGAGCTTCTCGACCAACAACAATCTTTAAGCATTCCTTATGATGGCTTTCTATTATAACGCTTCTCTATACGTAGCATATCTTGGTGAAATCTATCACCATGTTCATCTGATGCAGCACTAAAGTTTTCGTAAAAATATCTAGATGCGATTCCAAAAAAAGAACTTAAAGAGACATATAACATTTTGGGGCCTTATAGGTAGCAAGCAGCTCTTCAATGATTTCATGATAGTTTTCAGCTTGCCTAATTTGCAAAAAACTGGCTGACATTTCCGAAATCCGTCCGTGCTCTTTCATCCACATCGTTTAATTTCGTTCTAAAGGCTGTTTACTTCACTAGCTCTCCTATTTGTGGACCTATAAATATGCCTTCTTTTACTTTTGCATCGGCGATTCTAGAAATTTTGCTCTGAATGTATAGAAATCCCTTATCATCGTTGCTAATTGCTTTTCAAAATGTTTCATTAGGTCTAGCTTTGTATGAAAAAGTGTTAGATGAATTCTTTGATGAAAAATTTGATCAAATACAGAGCACATTCTAATTTCGAAACCATAAAAAATTCCCTTGTCCGCTAATTCAATTACCTGGCCGTTAAGCTATTGACATATGTAGGTATGTAAAGTTGTCTGCATTACGCATATTTGATCAATATTGGGTACCCACGGTAAATTGAGAATAAAATCCTCATTTCACAAGCGGTTTTCATTATTTACACGTTATTTTGTTTTTGAGGTATGTAGCTTTTATAAAAATGTTTTACGTGTAAAATATTTGATTTTTTCTGTTAATTTTTGCGTTAGAAAAAAACAGTGTATTTTTGGAAAAACTTTGTTCGAATAAATAACATATAATTTTCCTACGCATCTTTTGGTATTTTATTTATGAAAATCGGGTAAGCCGTTCTCGAGTTAGGGTGGAATATGTCTTCGTAACTGCCAAATTTAGGGTAAAACATTTGCCACGCCCATAAAAAAATCTTGACCTAATGAAGAAAAACCGGAAACGGATTTGAATGTAGCGCATCAAAATCCACATAGATCACATAGTTTTATTTAATGGAGAGACAAAAAGTGATTTTTTTGCAGAGCAGTGTTATTTGTACGTATTTGATACCGAAATCATATCTAACTTAATGGGCCTTATTACGGTTCTCGATTCGACCCGAAAATGTGTAATAGATTAAAGAAAAATACAAGATTTTTCTTTAATCTATTACAAACACTTGAGTCGACTCGAGAACGGTAATAAGGCAGAATATCTCGCGCATAAGGTATTAATTTTTTCGTACGTTATGGAGCTTTTAATTATTTAAATTTAAGCGTAACTAGCTGTTCTATGTTTCATTTTATGATTTACAAGTTTTATTTTTCTGTAGCGTCTCCATTTGGCAAAACAAAACGTTGCAGATGGACCACAGCTGAAAAGAAGGCTATTTATTCTGTTTTTGGAGAGATAAAGAATTTAAAAAATCTTCCAAGTTTACAAGAATGCTTCAAAGCTATTCGCCAATCACCCGCTCTTTACAAGAGGACACCCCAGCAAATTAAAAGCTGGATAGACAATCAAAGAAGAAAAAGTAGGTTAATGATAATGTTTTCTAAAAGTATATGTAATCATAATATAACCTTTATTTCAGATACTGATTTGGATGCAACAATTTAACACAATTCAGATGTTTTAAGATCTAGCGTGGCGCCCACATCGACATACTTATACAAAAGATGTGTTATAAAAGTAAAATCAAGTTTTAAACAATATTTTTATTTCTGTTTATACAAATAGCGCTACGTTGCCATAATTTAGACAATTATATACAAAGATGAATGTGTATGTATGTAGTTTATGCACATATGAATATATTATTGATTGTTCCTTTAAAAAGATCTCAAATATATTATTAAACCCATTGATGTACTTGAAAATTAACCAGTTTTGAAAAAAAAAATTTTAAATAAAGACATTTTCTATGTACGTACGCACATGTAATATGAATTTTTTTCAAGCTGTCTGCAACAACCTGTCTATCAATCATATGTATATACTTACTTGTTATCAAACAATTATAAACGAATAAAAATTATAATATACTATATATAATATTAACGGTTGTGTTTTATTTTAAAAATTATATTTAAATCGTTACTTCCTGTGTTTTATTTTTCGCTTAGAAAGTAAAACTTATTTTCCAAGTTTCTTTGGAGTTTTAAAGTAATTTTTTGATTTTTATTTATTCCTTACAAAATAAGATATATCTTGATTACCGTTTATTGCTATTGTTTATTACTTATTTTTTGAAACTTATATCTTATGGATTTAATAGCATGTATTTGTGCGTCTTTTAACAACTGCTCTTCGTAAAATCACTATAAGAGAATGAATACATAAATAAAAATCATGATATAGCTTCTGTTTTCTTAAGAATATATAATTATGCAATAATTATATATTCTTACCCGTGTGACTATATTTATATATAACAAAGCTGAGAAACGCGATTTAAATAGTTCTAAAAAGTCTGAATAAAGAAGATTTATGCCAAAAATGCAGATACGAGTCCATATGTACATATTTTCGTAGTAAATTTTCCTTAACTACATTTTTTCTAGCCTAAATAGAGAAACCCATCCTGACTAACATAAAAAGTGTGTCTTCAAATAGGTAAGGTTAGGATCCACAAGCCACCAGATTTGATTAAAAATGCCAGCATTATTGTGCCTATCAATAACCCGTTCGATTATGTTGATATTATAAGTTACATATATCACCTATACTATGAATGTTTTGATATAAAAACTTTTTAAAACTTCTACAACAATATCTATCTACCTGGTAAATATTTCATCACATTCTTCTGAGCTAGACTAAAACTCATTATCAGTGGTATAAAATACCTCATCAAACTAAGAGATCCTTATTTAAATCAAAACGTTGTCAACAATTACTTAGTATTTTTAATCCACATATGGTGTAGAGAATTGAGACCATGATATATAACCTAAATATGTTCATAATTTTAACTGTAATTATATATAGTATATACCACCGCCCATAAACTATTATCTGATAAACAGTTATATATTTTTAAATAAACATTAAGGTGTTATTGACAAAGAAACAAATTTGTGTTCTTTAATTCCTTTATTATTAAAATAAAAACTTTAAATTGTATAGCTCAGAAAATGTCTTTTGCTTTTTCAATTTCTAATACCGATGCACTTCTTTCAAATATGTATAAAATATTTATAGTTGGTTACTTTTGTGTACCAATATAAGTTCTTTTTTTATTTTTAGTTCCAATTTCATTCTTCCTGAAGCAAAAATATTAAGTTTTACTTAAAAAAAATCCATAAACTAATAACCTATTTGATTACTTTCATGTTCAAAAATAGTTTCAAACCCTGTAATCTTTTAAAATGTCAAATTTATTCTTTCTTAAATATAAAATACGTTTAATTCAAAATATATAATATTGGTAACTTTTTCCGCTACTTTTGTGTAAAAAAAGCAAATAGATTGCCCAACCCCGGAATCGAATTCTGGATTTTTATACCAATTTAATTCTTCTCGACTTTCAAAAGAGGTTTAGCTCAAAAAAAAACCAAAGTCAAGAACTTAGTTATATACTTTTAAATAGAAAAATTTCGATTTTCTAACGCTAATATCGAATTTTATATGTTAAGTTGTTTCTCTGAAGTATAAAATAGATATAATACACTAAAAACCAAAACTAGCATCATATATCATTACTTTTGAGCAATAGAAAGTATTCGTTTGCCCAATCCTGGAATCGAATTTTCGATATTGTTGTATTTGTAATACCAATTACAATTCTTAAAGTAATTCATAAACAATTTTTCATGCTTATAACATCGTTATTTGACATATTTCTATGAGATAATTGTTAAATAACACGGTTATAAGCATGAACTATTTTTTATGAATTCCGCCTTAAAATTATATCATTACCAACAAATCAAGGTAATTGCAGTTTAAAAAATGCTAGTATGATCACACTGGTGCTTATACAACAAAAATTTACAGCTGACACATTAAATGGCGCCAGCTAACTACATACACATCCAAGCCAATACGATTTTCCATTTGAGCGCCGTTGCTAATTACGTCAAATGGCGTTTAAAAAATAACATTATCGACGTGGTATGGCAACCCATTATACGCATATTTTTATCTTAAAGTTGATATTTTATCCATTTAGATAAAGTCTATATACTTATGACAAAATAAAATAGAATTTATAAAAGTAGTGAAGTTATATGAAACAAAAATTTTAAAATTGAAAAATGTGTTTTCAAACTAACAAGTTTTTAAACTATGCGATTAATATGTGATTAGTTCAAAAACTGTTTTCAAAGTATGCAACTGTTTTCGTTTTATGCAACATGTAAAGTAAACGTTTTCAATCTATGCTTTGAGAATATATATATATATATATATATATATACATATACATATATATATATATATATATATATATATATATATTTTAATCTTGATATTATTTCCGTTTTGCCATATATTATGCAATAAGTGGCGCAATTTTCTTACAATAAAAATGAACATAACCTATAAGTAAAACAAAACCATATGGAGTAGTAAATTGCGAAGTTGCTATATTAAAAGTTTTGGTCCAATTTAAAATAAAAATATTTATTACTAATTAATTATGCACAGTTATATTGCAAATGGATGGGCCGCTTAAGCTTTTATATCGATTGAGTGTCTTTTATAAGGAATATAATATAATATTGTTACAAAGTTTAAAAATAGATTCAAATATAACGACAATGTGGATATATGTACTTGGCAGCACTGCCAAATCATCTCAAGTTGTCACAATGTTACAACCCTGGTAAACACAAAGCAGATAATATTTGAATTAACGGAAGTGGAATATTCCGGATACATCTTCGAGAATATACAAGATCATTTGAGGCTGTGCAATAATAAGTGTAAATAACAACAACGAAAAACCTAGCAACATCAATGCTAAGAGATGATGCTGTTATTCTTAATGATCTTGTACGCAAGTATTCGCTGCTAACAAAAGCTAAACATGTACACCAATATATACAGCAACATACACACAAATATGCACATAAACCAGTGATGTCAAATGTGATTGTGTTGGTGAGATCACTCTTATCTCTTACATTCCCAGCGGGAGAAATGTGCGGTTGCGAGGCCTAACTAGTGGCCTTTTCTAAGAGTATCCTTTTATTTACCAATAATATCTTCTAATTTTATAAGTTGTAAAAAAGGGTTTCGAAAATTGCCAGGTGCTCAGATATTTAATTTTAAAATATTTCTCCATTTTTAAGCTGAACATTTGGTTAGTTTATATACAAGAGAAACAATTTTCACAAAAAGTCTTACTTATGAATTAATTTAAAAGCTACTTTAAGAAATTTTTCGAAAAGATGTACCTACATACAGTGGCTCCAACTTATTTCAAACCTCTTATATATATTGTATATAAATATTTATATAAATATATTATTTCTGTTTAGAGGCCTCAAAACAGGACTTGCGATACTTCCCGCTGAATGAGGGTGTTTTTCAGTAAACAATTATATTTTACGCTCTCAATATAAAAGAGCGTAAGTGTACATGTGAGTTTTGCTTCCACAATTGTGTATGAGGCTGACATCAATGACATAAACATACCCACATAGTACAAGAAGAAACAAAACTACGCAACACACAGAACACTCATACATACAACCACACATAGTTACAATAAACAAAACACACAAGACAGCATTGTCATATAAACAAACACACGTATATAGCTACATGTTAAGTAAAGCACAACCAACAACAACCATGACCAGATGCTTCGCGAAGTTACCAGACGATGTCATTTTGCTATATAAAGTCGCTGCCAGTAATCAGCGGGATCAGTGTGATTTTAAATCTAGACGTGTTTACATCGCTAAGTGTTTAGTAGTACAAATACTCGTGTTAATAAAGTAGTGAATAAAGTGTTGCCGCATTATATTTCTAAAGTTAATTGTCTGTGTTTTTAATTTGATGCAATTAAACGAATCCTTGAAGGATAAGTAAAAAGCGTTTTTACGAAAAGGTCTAAAAACGTAACAATTGGTGTCAGAAGTAGGATTGCAAAAATAATTAAAAAGGACATTGCAATTTAAGGAGAAAAAAAAGGACATTAAAAATATTAAATTATAATAAATAATTATGAAATTTGATGAGCTAAAAGTTGAACAGCTAAAAAAGGAGCTTAGTAGGCGGGAATTGCCCACAGCAGGTAACAAGGCTGAACTGCAGAAGAGGCTGATAGATGAGTTTAAGAATCGCGGCATGGACATCGGGACATACGAGTTTGAGGACAAAGACGATGTAGAGGTATGTCCTCCTGCTACGACCAGCAGCATGGACATAAATTCAATGTTCGCTGCTATGATGATCCAGATAAAAGGAATCAATGATGCACAAACCGAAATAAAACACAACTCAAAAGTCAGCAGTGAAAAGCTTGTAGCCGAAATAACTGCAATTAAACAGAACTTAGAAATCAGCACTGAAAAGCTTGTAGCCGAAATAACTGAAATTAAACAGAACTCAGAAATCAGCACTGAAAAGCTTGTAGCCGAAATAACTGAAATTAAACAGAACTCTCAGCAGATGCATGAAGCATCAAGGATCAGCACTGAAAAGCTTGTAGCAGAAATACAGGAGTCAAATAGAGCCATGAACGAGACTCTGGTAGAGGTTTCTGAGGCCATTAATAGGAGGGTGGATTCTATTGAGAACAAATTCTCAGAGCTGGCAGAGAGAGTCCAACATCTAGAAAGCGGTGGCCTAGAACAGCATGCAAAAGAGTTCGAAGAAAAATTTCACGCTCTAGAGGACAAAGTGCATAACCTCGAGCGTAGTGGCGGGACAGTACGAGCAGTTGCGGAGGTTTCTGCGCGAATAAAAGCGCCATGCTTTGACGGCAGCGTACCATTGGGCATCTTTAGATTCCAGTTCGAGACGGTTGCTAGCAGAAATGGATGGGATGCTGAAGAAAAAGCCATAGAGTTGATTTTGTCCTTAAAGGGTACAGCCGCAGAGGTACTTGAGACCGTGCCAGTAAGCAGCAGAAACAACTATAATGAAATAATGGCAGCATTGCAGCGCAAGTATGGTGGTGAGCACAAGCGCGATTTATACAGAATGGAATTGCGATGTAGAGTTCAAAAGCCTAACGAGTCTCTACAAGATTTCGCAATGGAAATCGAGCGTTTAGTGCAGCTCACATATCCAGGCGAGAGTCACCCGTTTCTGGACCACTTTAAAACTGAGGTGTTCGTTAATGGCATTCGCGACTCTGATGTTAAACTAGCTGTGTGCGCAACGCAGAAATCCACTTTCGCTGAGACTGTTTCATTTGCGCTGGCTCAAGAGACTACAAGGATGGTTTTCAAACCGCAGATATGCAAGGTGCGGAATGTGGAGGTTTTGTCTGAGGAGGATAACAGCCTATTTGCTAGTGTTAAGGAAGCAATGCGACAATTGTTGGCGGAAAGTGCTATCAAAGAAAAGCCTAAGTGCTTTAACTGCGGAAAAATCTGTCATTTTCAGCGCAGCTGCAAAGCACCAAGGAAAAGAGGTAGATCTGTTTCGCCACCAAGAAACAGCAAACGGGTGAACCAAACAACATCACAAGAGTCCCCGTAAAACTAAAACGAGCTAGCGCTAAGGGGCAAGAGCTATCTCCCACAAACGAGGGCCCCACAATCTCCATATCAGTGATGCAGCAGAAAAATAGCAACCTTACTGCGTCTGGACACATCAACGGGGAAAAGCACGTACTTACCATAGACACAGGGGCGTCGCAGTCAATAATAAGGTCCGATATAGTAAAGGGGAAATGCGATCGTTTAAGCAATATACGGCTACGTACAGCTACTGGAGAGCCTGCCACTGTCTATGGTAAGATTGAATTGAAGGTGACTATAGCCAACATCAACGTGAGGCATGTGTTTATTGTTGCCGATATTGTCGATGAGGTAATTATTGGAGCCGATTTTATGATTAACCATGGCATTAATCTACACATGGGGCAACAGCTGATGATTTGGCGTAATGTGGAAATACCCCTTGATGTGGGGTATGACAGCAAGCCGCAAGTAAGAAAAGTATTTGCTATTGAGAGTCAGACGTTACCGCCGCAGTCTGTAACAGTTATATGGGCGCGTATGAAGGGAGATTGTGAGGACAATCGGTTGTGGGTTGTAGAACCAGCAGATTTAAAGAGAGAGCTTATAACAGCAAAAGCTCTAGTAAAAACTAGTAAAGGAGGAATAGTCCCTAAAAGAGTACTTAACTTGACAGACCATGAAAAAGTCATCAAAGAAAATTGCGATATTGGCCAGTGTACTCCAGCAGAGGCAATAATAAACTGCGAGAGAAAGATAGAGCCTACCAATTTGTCCGCCAAAGAACGTGAACAATTTGAGGAATACGTAGGAAAATGGGTAGCAGGACTGTCAGCGACAGACAGAAATAAAGCCAAACAGTTGCTAAAAAGGCATGCCAGTATCTTCGCCATGGGAAACCAAAGCCAGGGTAGAACTGCATTGGTTAAACATGAAATTAACACAGGCGAAGCTAGGCCGATTAAACAGCCACCCAGAAGTGTACCCCTAGCAAAGCGAGATGAAGTCAAAGAGCTTGTAAGAGAAATGGAGCGTGAAGGCGTAATTGAGCCATCTTCTGGTCCTTGGAGTTCGCCAGTAGTCTTAGTTAAAAAGAAAGATGGCAGTACTAGATTCTGCGTAGACTACAGGAAGCTCAATGACATTACCAAGAAGGACAGCTATCCGCTCCCCAGAATCGATGACACTTTGGACACGCTAGCTGGTACGAGATGGTTCTCTACGCTAGACTTGCGAAGCGGATATTGGCAAGTGGAGATTTCAGAGAAAGACAAGGAGAAAACTGCCTTCAGTGTCGGTAACGGATTATGGCAGTTCAAAGTTATGCCATTTGGTCTCTGCAATGCTCCAGCCACATTTGAACGCCTAATGGAGAAGGTACTGAAAGGACTCCACTGGAAGACATGCTTGGTATATCTGGATGACATAATCGTGATGGGGAAAACTTTTGATGAACACCTCAAAAACATGGCAGAAGTTCTTCAACGGATATCATAACCTGGATTGAAACTCAGCCTGAAGAAATGTGCATTGTTCTAGAAAGAAATGAAGTATTTGGGGCATCGTGTTACAGCAGACGGAATCTCAACAGATGAAGATAAAATACAAGCAGTAAGAAACTGGCATCAACCTAAAAATCTTCATGAATTGCGCAGCTTTTTGGGCCTTTGTACATACTACAGACGCTTTGTGCCTAATTTTGCCAGTGTAGCTGCAAGCCTGCATGAGCTGACAAAGAAGTCGAGACCATACCATTGGGGAGAGCCACAGGAAAAGGCATTCCAGAAACTTAAAGGATTATTGTGTACGTCACCAGTACTAGCGTATCCCATACCTGGAGAAAAATTTGTGCTGGATACTGATGCGAGCGGCTATGGCATAGGGGGCGTGCTATCCCAAGTAGTTAATGGCACTGAGAAAGTCATAGGATACTATAGCCGTGTACTCTCAAAACCTGAGAGGAACTACTGTGTGACACGACGTGAGCTTCTGGCAGTATTGGAATGTATTAAACATTACCATAAGTACCTGTATGGTCAACACTTTACATTAAGGACTGACCATTCTGCACTGAGATGGTTATTGCAGTTTAAAAATCCTGAAGGGCAACTGGCAAGGTGGATTGAGCGCCTGCAGAGCTACGACTTCAGTATTGAGCATAGAAGGGGCACAAAACATAGCAATGCGGATGCTCTTTCAAGAAGACCCTGCTGTTTAGAGTGTAAACATTGCGTTAGAACCGAACAAAAGGAAGGCGTTGTTGATGTTCGGCTAATGCACATCGACTCTGATGAAGACTGGTCAGCGGCACAGAGGGACGACAATATACTGGGGAAAATTATAGCAGCCAAAGAGGAGGACAGAAGACCGTCGCGGAATGAAATTTCGGCTGAGAGTCCACTCGCCAAATCTTATTGGGCTCAGTGGAACAGCCTCAAGGTAATAAAAGGGTGCCTATACCGCGTATGGGAAAGTGTAGATGGCAAAACAACTTCAAAATTGATAGTTGTGCCATGTTCCAAGATAAGTAAAGTTCTGCAAGAATTTCACAATGGACCTAGTGGCGGTCATCTTGGAGTAACAAAAACTCTTGAGAAACTGAAGCAGCGTTTTTATTGGGTTGGATGTCAATAATCCGTAGCCGACTGGATAGCAAACTGCCCACAGTGCATAGCAGCCAAAGGCCCAGTAAGAAGAAGCCGGGGACAGCTACAGCAATACAACTCAGGAGCACCATTCGAGCGGATCGCAATGGATGTAGCAGGTCCTTTTCCCGTCACTGAAGCCGGAAATCGTTATGTTCTTGTGGTAATGGACTATTTCAGTAAATGGCCAGAGGTATATGCTATACCTAACCAAGAAGCAAAGACAGTTGTAAATGCATTCGTCAACAACTGGGTATGTCGCTATGGTGTCCCAATAGAATTACATTCCGACCAAGGAAGGAATTTCGAGTCTGCCATATTCAGGGAAATGTGCGAATTATATGGGATAAAGAAAACCAGAACAACGCCGTTGCATCCACAGTCTGATGGCATGGTAGAGCGGTTCAATCGCACCTTAGAAGAGTACCTGCGAAAAGTGGTAAGCAACCATCAGAGGGATTGGGACGAGCACATTCCCAAATTTTTGATGGCATATAGGTCAGCTGTACACGACTCCACATCGAGAACGCCAGCTAAAATTATCTTCGGGACGGAATTAAAACTGCCTGGTGACTTGGAATTTGGTGTTAAGCCAGCTGTAGAAGAAGAAGCCACTTCGTCCCAAGAGCAGGAGAACTTAAACGAACTGCATGATTTCGTGCGTAATAGAATCAAGATGGTCAGTGACAAGATGAAGGCTAGATATGACCGCGCAGCAAATTCGGAGGGATTTATGGAAGGTCAATTGGTTCTACTTTATAAACCGCAACGGAAAAAAGGATTGTCCCCAAAATTACAGACTCACTGGGATGGCCCGTATAAAGTGATTACGAGAGTGAAAAACGTTGTGTACCGGATACAGAAGCACAATAGCCCAAGGTCGAAAATGAAAATAGTACATCTCGAACGATTGGCGCGCTATGGAAGAGGTGATTGTATGCCTATTCGGGTCGAACAGGCTTAAGTGGGCGGCAGTGTTACAAAGTTTAAAAATAGATTCAAATATAACGACAATGTGGATATATGTACTTGGCAGCACTGCCAAATCATCTCAAGTTGTCACAATGTTACAACCCTGGTAAACACAAAGCAGATAATATTTGAATTAACGGAAGTGGAATATTCCGGATACATCTTCGAGAATATACAAGATCATTTGAGGCTGTGCAATAATAAGTGTAAATAACAACAACGAAAAACCTAGCAACATCAATGCTAAGAGATGATGCTGTTATTCTTAATGATCTTGTACGCAAGTATTCGCTGCTAACAAAAGCTAAACATGTACACCAATATATACAGCAACATACACACAAATATGCACATAAACATACCCACATAGTACAAGAAGAAACAAAACTACGCAACACACAGAACACTCATACATACAACCACACATAGTTACAATAAACAAAACACACAAGACAGCATTGTCATATAAACAAACACACGTATATAGCTACATGTTAAGTAAAGCACAACCAACAACAACCATGACCAGATGCTTCGCGAAGTTACCAGACGATGTCATTTTGCTATATAAAGTCGCTGCCAGTAATCAGCGGGATCAGTGTGATTTTAAATCTAGACGTGTTTACATCGCTAAGTGTTTAGTAGTACAAATACTCGTGTTAATAAAGTAGTGAATAAAGTGTTGCCGCATTATATTTCTAAAGTTAATTGTCTGTGTTTTTAATTTGATGCAATTAAACGAATCCTTGAAGGATAAGTAAAAAGCGTTTTTACGAAAAGGTCTAAAAACGTAACAATATAATGGATGTGGAAAATATGTTTATCACAAAAATCTGATGCGTATCACTTTCGAAAATAAATACAGTAAAATTCTATACAACTGTTTGATTGCACTTTAATATGTTATGTTACACAACTAATAATGAGTCATCCCTTCCCATATATTTGATAAACTTGACACATTTTTTTTCCACATTACAAATCAAAATAAAATATGTCTGATTGCAAAAAAATTGGAACGAAATTAAAATCTATATTAATAATGAAACAAAATAAAAAATTCGATTCCAGGGTTTAGCAATTGACACCATCATGCGCTAAGGAAGAATATCTTCCTTCGTAGGTACTGTTGCAATCGGAGAAGAAATAAGTAAAACCAGCTACAAAAAATTCTATATCTTCAAATCTGTCTTAATCTGTGCACTTAACACTATCCTCACCTTTCTAGTTCCCACAGAATGCACTGCATTTCGATCACATAATATTAAAAAACGTTAGTCGATTTTTGTTATTTTACAGGAGAAGAAAATAATTTAATGAAATCCGTAAAATTTATGACACAAAATAACTTTTGATGAAATTTTAATAAACTTTTTATTAAAAACTGCATCAAAATTTTTCTTGTTTCATAAGTTTTACGGATATTACTAAGCTTTTCCCCTCTACTGTAAAGTGACACAAAATCGAGTTTCACTTTTTTAATTTTAAATCATCGATACGTACATAGGTTTCATCCCCTGAGTGCGAAGGGTGTATGAATTTCGAGACAGCCATGGTCCAACCATCAGGTCATCCCACTATTACAAGAATAAAACAGGTCATGCATTTTGTATGTGTAAAACCTTTCCATATTGTCAAAATCAAGACAAACCTGTTTGTGGTTTTGCTATAATACTCTTCACAATACAAACAAGTAAAAGCATTATAATTCATATAGCAGCACTGTTTTCATCTTTTGAAATAGCCAGATCTGGTAGCTTCATAAAAACCCATGCTACATTAATAACGGTACTATGAAGACGAATATCTACCAAAAGTGGGAGCGAGAATGCAGATATTTTTAAAAGTCAAATGCTAAAATCCATGCATAAAACTTTTTCCCATGGTATTTGACAGCCAGTCTACTTCTATGTGAATTCGCCGTTGAGTAGACTGCTGTTCAAACAAGTTCATGAGAACTTTTAATTGTTAACATGTGTTTGAATTGGCCGAACGTACAGACAATACATAGGGAAAGATCATTACAAAAAACAGTGTAAGTCCTAATTACATTCCAATTATTAGTAGATAGGGAATGTACCATCCACAGCAATTAAAATTCTCAAATTTCAGCAATTAAATTTAAACATTTTGTACTAAAATTTTAAAATTTTAATTGCCAAATATGTGTTAATTTGTTTTTTTTTTAGTAATTTGATACTTTAATGTTTGTGTGTGTGTATTTTTTCCCACGGTTAAATAGGGGGTTCACATTGTTGTTGTTTTTTTTTTATAATGTTGGCGTAGGCTTGGGAATTTTTGTCTGTTCATATGTGACCTTGGGAATACATGTCCGTCGGTATGTGAGCGTGGGAACTATTGTCTGTCCATATGTGACCTTGGGAATACATGTCCATCGGTATGTGAGCGTGGGAATTTCTGTCCGTCCATATGTGAGGATAGTTTCATGGAGGGATGCTGTAGTAACCAAAACGAGTTTGTATATGTGGGCGTGAGACCGGTGGAATTTTTGTCTGTCCATATGAGACCTTGGGAGCTTGTGTCTGTCCATATGTGACCTTGGGAATACATGTCCGTCGGTATGTGTGCGTGGGAATTTGTGTCTCTCCATGTGTGCTATGGCCTAATAGATAATAAGAAATTTTTAGTATCTGACAACATTTTTTAGGAAGTACAATATTTCAAAAGTGTTGCATAAATGGATGGCCCCAATGTTTGTGGTTCGTTTCTTCTTGCTGGAATGAGATTTCTAATTTTATTTTTTGCTTGTTTTTAATTTTGGTGTGTGTTTACTTAAGATATTTTGTCCAGCAATTCAGTTATTTCAATGCTTGAGGGTGGGGGAATAATTTGATTATTCTGATCTTGAAGACGTTGTGAAAAAAATTTACTATTGCATAAATATTGAAACTGATATTTTGTTTATTTTATACATGGCGATCATCGGTGGATTTTATTTGGGGATATGGATGGTGGTTCAATTTCTGTATTTTGTAAAATATGAATATTTATGCTATGTTTAAGTGTGTGTGTTTTTGTGTTCTGACTGGCGATTGGAATGTCTGCCTGTCAGACAGGCTGTGTGTGTGTGTGTGACGATTGGTGAGTCTGCATGACAGTCCGCTTTTTTGCTTTCCTGGATTTAGCGCAAGTGGGTCAGTATGAAATTAAATAAATTTATAGATATTTATGTACGCATATACATACAAACCAATAATAAGCGTTTATTCTTTGTGCCCAAATATTCCCTTGACCATTTGAATGAATCAACCATTGTGTTTGTTTGTTGTGTGTTCTCTGAAATAAATATGTATGTAGGTTTTCATTTGAAATAAGAAGACATTTATTTTAATTTTTATTAGCATTTATTAAAAAGTTTGTTAACATTTTTATTTTTAAGTAAAATTGCATTCCTTAAGGCACAAACACCATAGTCGTGATAGCTACAATAGAGATATTTTGAATGCTTAGTTTCCATTTGTTTAAAATTAATGCAGCCAATGTCTTCAATGTTATAACCTGTATGATGAATCATTTTCTGTAGCCATTTTTATACCCTCCAAAAAAGAATTTGGAGGGTATATTCACTTTGTCATTCCGTTTGTAACGCATCGAAATATCCATCTCAGACCCCATAAAGTATATATATTCTTGATCAGTGATGAAATCTAAGACGAACTGAGCATGTCCGTCCGTCCGTCTGTGGAAATCACGATTCAGTCCAAACGAAAAGAGCTAGACTCTTGAAATTTGGCATAAATATACTTTAAAACTTAGAGCAGGTTAAGTTCGAAGATGGGCTAAATCGGGCAAGAGGGAAAAAAGTTCCCCTAAGAAGAACTAAACCAACCCAGAAAAAACAACATAATTTTTTAAGTTTTTTGGTTATTTTGTTAAGCAAATGATATATTTTTATGTCAAATACGGCCCAACGCCTTAAACTTGGAGCCATTAAATAAAATAAAAATATTTTTTGACCCCGCCCACTTTAGTGGGCGTTATTATTGGCAAAAATAGCATAAAAATTTAACAAATTGTTTTACTTAAGCCTACATTCCTTAAAAATAACACTTTTAAGCTTTAATGACGAAGCTGAGACGAAACCTGGTACTACTCTGCCCTACCCCTTCCTTCCCCTTCCCCCCCTAAATGACCCTACCAAAAAAAATTTTTTTTTTTTAAATTTTGTATATAATCATCCCAAGCATTTATCTTTAGAGTTTTATGACTACCGATTTCTGCCCTACCTCCCCCCCCCCACCTCTTCCTTTGTCCCCTAAATGACCCTACCAAAAAAAAATTTTTTTTTTTAATTTTGTATATAATCATCCCAAGCATTTATCTTTAGAGTTTTATGACTGCCGATTTCTGCCCTGCCCTCCCCCCCCCCCCCCCCCCCCGTCTTCCTTTACCACCAAAATGACCCTACCAAAAAAAATATGTTTTTTAAATTTTGTATATAATCACCCCAAGCATTTATCTTTAGAGTTTTATGACTGCCGATTTCTGCCCTACCCCCACCCCCCCTCCCTTTTCTTTGCCACCTAAATGACCCTACCAAAAAAAAAGATTTTTTTTAAATTTTGTATATAATCATCCCAAGCATTTACCTTTAGAGTTTTATGACTGCCGATTTCTGCCCTAGCCCCCCCCCCCCTTCTTCCTTTGTCCCCTAAAATTACCCTACCAAAAAAATTTTTTTTTTTTAAATTTTGTATATAATCATCCCAAGCATTTATCTTTAGAGTTTTATGACTGCATGTTGCTGCCCTACCCCCTCCTCTCCCTTTGCCCGCTAAATTACCCTATTAAAAATAAATATAATTTATTTTTTATTTTGTGTATAATCATCCCAAGCATTTATTTTTACAGTTTTATGTGTATCTGTTTCTGCCCTACCCTCTCTTCCCCTTTGCCCTTTAAATGACCCTATCAAAAAAAAGAAATTTTAATTTTGTATATAATTATCCCAAGCATTTATTTTTAGAGTTTTATGACAAAGGTGAAATATTTCCCCCACAGCCCTTGCCAGAGCGACCCCGCCAAAATACAGTTTTTATAGCCTCCAAAGAGAATTGTGATGAAGTCTAAGACGGTCTAGCAATGCCCATACGTTCGTCTGTGGAAAACATGATATTGTATATTTTTGAACCCCGACCCGTTTAGTGGGCGTTGACGTACGATATTATATAAAGGAACTCTGTCCCACCAAGTTAAACATATCAAATTCACTTACTAAATATTTGGAGGGTATTTAAGATTCGACCCGGTCGAATATAACGTTTTTACTTGTTTCTTCTCTTCCCCTTTAACATATATTTGTGAATTTCTTATATTGGATTTTAAAAACTTGCAAACGCTTTGAATTGAGACTGATCCATCATTCCACTTAATATGATGATAGTATTTGGTTAACCAAACTGCTTCCTCTGCTTTTTGGTTGATAAGCATTCGAAATCAAAAGGCGGTTTTATGATGAAGTTGAGGCATTCGTTGTTGCTGAAAACTACTGCTAGTTCTTTTGCGATGAAGTCATTTGAATTATTTTTGAAACCATGTGGAATTCTCCAGGAGATGAGTGAAATTGTAAGTTTCGATTTTTCATTAGAAACGCTCGAGTGTACAAGAGCTTCATCATTTTTATTGCGCAAGAGTGTCAATTCATGTTTTCCATTAAGTTTAACTTTGTTGTAGTCTTCAGCAAATCTCAAAAGCATTTTTAGTGGTACATAAAAATTAAAATATCCATTCTTCAGATTCAAATCATCAGTTTTATGTCATCCACCATTCTGCATTACAACGCTTTCAGTTGGTGATAGAGATACCAAATTTTTTATTGTGGTTGTTATTCCTAAATACCTTGTACGATCGATTTCAATGCTTTAAGCTCGTAGCGGATTTCATCAAATAAATGTGCAACAAAGTTGTTTTTCAATTTAAAATTTTCTGAAAATTTTCCAGTTTTTTCATCTACAACGAAACCTTCCACATACATATGTATATATAGCTCTCACTAGGTAACACGTACAAATCTTGATTTTGTATTGAGATTCGAATCTCATCATTATTATTGTACGATTGTAGATATGCCCCCTTATTCATAAATGTTATGAAAGGTTTATAAGAGTGTAATAGACCAAATTTCATATGAAATTATGTTTTATTACGCTGTTATTAGACTCTCATAATTTTTATGAATAAGGGGGATGGTATGTAGGTATGATAGTCATTTTTATACCCTCCAAAAAAGAATTTGGAGGGTATATTCACTTTGTCATTCCGTTTGTAACGCATCGAAATATCCATCTCAGACCCCATAAAGTATATATATTCTTGATCAGTGATAAAATCTAAGACGAACTGAGCATGTCCGTCCGTCCGTCCGTCCGTCTGTGGAAATCACGATTCAGTCCAAACGAAAAGAGCTAGACTCTTGAAATTTGGCATAAATATACTTTAAAACTTAGAGCAGGTTAAGTTCGAAGATGGGCTAAATCGGGCAAGAGGGAAAAAAGTTCCCCTAAGAAGAACTAAACCAACCCAGAAAAAACAACATAATGTTTTAAATTTTTTGGTTATTTTGTTAAGCAAATGATATATTTTTATGTCAAATACGGTCCAACGCCTTAAACTTGGAGCCATTAAATAAAATAAAAATATTTTTTGACCCCGCCCACTTTAGTGGGCGTTATTATTGGCAAAAATAGCATAAAAATTTAACAAATTGTTTTACTTAAGCCTACATTCCTTAAAAATAACACTTTTAAGCTTTAATGATGAAGCTGAGACGAAACCTGGTACTACTCTGCCCTACCCCTTCCTTCCCCTTCCCCCCTAAATGACCCTACCAAAAAAAAATTTTTTTTTTAAACTTTGTATATAATCATCCCAAGCATTTATCTTTAGAGTTTTATGACTACCGATTTCTGCCCTACCTCCCCCCCACCTCTTCCTTTGTCCCCTAAATGACCCTACCAAAAAAAAATTTTTTTTTTAAATTTTGTATATAATCATCCCAAGCATTTATCTTTAGAGTTTTATGACTGCCGATTTCTGCCCTGCCCTCCCCCCCCCCGTCTTCCTTTGCTACCAAAATGACCCTACCAAAAAAAAATGTTTTTTTAAATTTTGTATATAATCACCCCAAGCATTTATCTTTAGAGTTTTATGACTGCCGATTTCTGCCCTACCCCCCCCCCCCCCCCCTTTTTCTTTGCCACCTAAATGACCCTACCAAAAAAAAGATTGTTTTTTAAATTTTGTATATAATCATCCCAAGCATTTATCTTTAGAGTTTTATGACTGCCTGTTGCTGCCCTACCCCCTCCTCTCCCTTTGCCCGCTAAATTACCCTATTAAAAATAAATATAATTTATTTTTTATTTTGTGTATAATCATCCCAAGCATTTATTTTTACAGTTTTATGTGTATCTGTTTCTGCCCTACCCTCTCTCCCCCTTTGCCCTTTAAATGACCCTATCAAAAAAAAGAAATTTTAATTTTGTATATAATTATCCCAAGCATTTATTTTTAGAGTTTTATGACAAAGGTGAAATATTTCCCCCACAGCCCTTGCCAGAGCGACCCCGCCAAAATACAGTTTTTATAGCCTCCAAAGAGAATTGTGATGAAGTCTAAGACGGTCTAGCAATGCCCATACGTTCGTCTGTGGAAAACATGATATTGTATATTTTTGAACCCCGACCCGTTTAGTGGGCGTTGACGTACGATATTATATAAAGGAACTCTGTCCCACCAAGTTAAACATATCAAATTCACTTACTAAATATTTGGAGGGTATTTAAGATTCGACCCGGTCGAATATAACGTTTTTACTTGTTTTATTATATTTTCGTCAGACAATGGCTTATCCAATACATTTATTATTGAGCTCATTTTGTTTTCAGTTTGAAATTCAAAAACTTGAGAAAACTTTTGTTTGCTGTTGTAAGTGACCTTTGACGAGCAGATCTTTACAATTATGGTTTAGGTTGTAATATCTGTGGATCAGACGTGACTGCCGTATTTTGTGTTATACTTGTATTGTATATTATCATTACTTAGTTGCCCTTAAATGTATTCGTATTGTAATTGCCTCTCCTCGAAAATTAATTAAATCACCGTTCTGATCAACCACGCGCAGTGATAGAGAACTTATATGAAACATATTGTTATAGGAGTCTACATTTGGAATACTGTTGTATGAATGAAAATTAGTTAGCGCACACTCGTATGTGTCGTTTAAGTCAATGGGAGGCATATAGCGCTGATGAGTTAGAACTCAGAGTAAGTGTTGTTGACATTATAACAGCCTGTTCACAAATAAATAAAGTTTACTACAATGGTTTATAAGAATGATTTGCATATATATTTCATAATGTTATTTTAAAATTAACATTAGTTATTAAAAATATTGATGTTATTGTCGTTGTTATCATTGCGGATGGCGATTTATTTCGTTTTGCAACAATAGTATATCATCTTTGCTTATCCAGGAATTATGTTTAACTAATGCTTTTAACTAATGCTTTGTACCCTTTCAGTCCAATCACCTTTTCAACTAGATATGTATTTGGAAATCTAGTTCTTGACAGTTCTTCCGTGTAGAAGCCACCTTTAATAGGATTTCCAAGATAATCTTCTAATATATATGTTGTAGGATATGTATTCTGAACTCTTTTGATTGTGATTTCTGTTGTCCAATTCGGAGTAAAGTCTATCTCAAAAATATGTTTATATATGCTAATACGTACATGGTCCCCTGCATTAAATTTTGACATTTTGTACATCTTTAAATGACTGTATACTGTATTTAGCAGCTGTTTTTAATTTTTTGAGTTGACATTAATCGGTGGCATTTTAATTGTGCGATGAACTTTTCTATTGTATGCATTAAGTAAATCTTTGTATATATCAAGCCAGTTGTAGGAACCATTAAAACTAAACTCTTTCCACATCATTCCTTTTAATGTTCTATTGAATCGTTCTATTATTGATGCTTTCATGATGCTATAGGTTGAGTAGTGATTGACGTTGTATTTATCCATCAATTGATTAAAGTGTTTGTTGAAGAATTCTTTACCATCATCTGTTTGTGAGTTTTTTGGCACACGCCCCAATTGAAAAATAGTCTCCATTGCCTGC
Organism: Linnaemya tessellans; assembly: GCA_951800035.1. Lineage (NCBI taxonomy): Eukaryota > Metazoa > Arthropoda > Insecta > Diptera > Tachinidae > Linnaemya > Linnaemya tessellans. Next base: position 78,947,661 of record OX637533.1, on the reverse strand, counting down.
GTTGTGTCAACAGCTGTCTTTCTTCTCAAAGGTACTGCCCAAGCATATTTGGAGAATGTATCAATTACAGTTAGCAAAAATCTATAATTTTTATTGTATGTAGAATAGTTCCCCATTTCAACTAAATCCGCTTGCCAAAGATCGTCTATTCCTTTCATAACAACTCTACGACGCCCAAACATTTTTCGAGCTTCCTTATGGAGCTCGTTCACTAAATTTCTTTTTGTATCCATGTCTAAGCTTTAAGAAGTCTTTTGGGTGTGTTGCGATTTATCTGATGCGCTTTCAGCATGTAACTTTCAAATCTATAAATTTTCTAATTTAATCTTTCAATTTCTTCTTCTAAGGATGCTCTTATCTTGGAAATGCTTTCTTGTATTTTTTTCCTCTCTTCCAACTGTAATATTATTTCATGTTGTTGCATTTCGATTTGATTTTTTAGAGTATTGTGCATTTTGTTGTTATCTTCTTTAAATTCTTTTAACATTTTGTGTTCTACTTCTTCGATTTGAGTTTGCAAAAACAATTTATTCATAGCATCGTTTTCCTCCAAAGCTTTTGCAGCATTTTTGATGCTTTTGTTCTGGAAATCAATGTTGTTGTTCGCATTCAAAAAGAACCCCAACAATTTAGGAGCAATTTTCAATGAAAGTATACTGCTAGTGTCATAATTTATATTTAAAATGCATATGCGTTTATATAGTTTATACTATTATATTAGCTTCACGTAGTTCTTCAATAATTGAGACAATCTCGTTGTTGTGATTAGTATGACCTGCAGACCGTGATGCAAGCAGTAGTCTAAGTCGATCTGCCAACTCGTTTGGATCATCCCAGTATATATAGTTTGGATTATGAAGGTTCAACTGCATCAAACCTCTTCCCAAATAATTAAATATTGATGAGCTCGTAGGATTTTCCCCTTTAAAAAGTTTTCCAATAATATGTTTGCATTTGCACGCTCTACTCCCTTTGATTTGAACATCAGACTTAAAACCTCTCCTGTGCGCATTGGTAGTAAGTAATATTTTTTTATAGATTTCGAGTTCAAATTTATCAGAGTTTTTTGGTGTTTTATGAAACATTAAAGAAAACAGTCCTGAGAGATGAGAGCCCATATTTGACCACCAACTTGTATTTTATCTTGATTTAACTCGATGTTGCTACTACCAAATTTCCATTCGTTATTATAATCTCTATGTGGACCATAGTTAGTATCTAGTTCATTTCTCGATTGCAATAGTGATAAGTCAGGATAACTCTCGTCATGATTAGAATGTTGTGAATAAAAGTCATCTTTATCAAAATCGCTGTTACTTTTACTATTAGACTATTTAAACATTGATTCTTCAATTAGTTTCTTAGGGGTACTTGTTTCCAACTTCATTGTTGAGTTCTGAGGATGAAAACTGGCACTGTCCTCATATTCAGTTTTCTTATCATTCTTTTTTTTTATTCAGTATATCAATATGTTTAGAGCTATTTATAAATTCTTTTAAAGGTTCTGTTATGGGCTCGAATGTATCTCTTAATTGCTGATGTGTATCTATTTCACCACTTTTTATACTACGAAGCTTTTTCCTCAATATATTTCTTGTTGCCACCAAGTCTTTTAGAATTTTTTCATTCATTTTAGCTATTAGATGTCAGATCAGCTTATCAAGTATCAGATCAGGTTATCAGATCAGGTATCAGATCAGTTTATCAGGTATCAGATCAGCTTATCAGGTGTCAGATCAGGTTATCGCATATCAGATCAGGTATCAGATCAGTTTATCAGGTGTCAGATCAGCTTATCAGGTTATCAGATCAGCTTATCAGGTATCAGATCAGTTTATCAGGTGTCAGATCAGGTTATCAGATGAGGTTATCAGATCAGCTTATTAGGTCAAGTTTTGCTTAGATGACCAGTTATAACAATCACATGTATAATGTTTAAAGTCAGATTTTGTACTAAGCGATACCCTTGATGAACAGTAATTTATATTACGATGAGGTAATCAAATGATTTTCTATAGCGACCATTGTTTTGTTCATTATCTTTACTTATTATCAAAAATCCATATTTATCCTTCCAACATTCTTGACATATATACTGAAACTTTTCAATGTTCATGTCGTTGGCATTATGATCATCGTATACATGTCTCATATTTTTCTCATCATGTTTAAACATTATATTTAAATTGGCATTATCTCTTATTAAATGTTTTGGAATTCTTGTGTAGGTTTCACACAAGTAAAATGAATCTACATTCTTATGACGCCCCATACAAAAATAAAATTGGCGAAATTAAATTCTTTAGGTATTCATATTTAGGTTGATACAGAGATTTTGAGTACAAATAGATATTTTCAAACTTTTGACCATTAGGACTTTCTAGCAAACTGATCATTACATTAGTTTTTCCACAATTGGAGGGACTAACTATTAATGCTCGAATAGAATTTGGTAGCAAGGAACTATGCCTTATTTTTGTACTGTCATTTGAAGATACATCCACATTACGAACTAAAATATTTTTGTGTTGTTTTATTAACCGCATTTCAATAACTACTTGTAAAATTCACAAAACAATATCTTTTATTCTAGAATAAAATAATATGGTTACGTTTTGTAAAAAAACATTCAGTCATAAGAAAACTATGGTTGGAGAAGGTTTACTAAATAAAACAACAAATTCTCTACCTTTTGAATTACATCTTCCTGGATATCAGTACTGTGGACCTGGCACAAGATTGCAAAGGCGTTTAGCTAGAGGAGATAAAGGAATTAATTTATTGGATACTGCTTGCAAAAATCACGATATAGCTTACTCCAAAAACAAAGAATTAAACAGTAGACACCAAGCTGATAAAATTCTTGAAAATATAGCTTGGGAAAGAGATCTTTCAAACGATAGCAATCTTGCAGAAAAAACATTTGCATATATGGTGACCAACGCAATGAAAGCAAAAACTAAATTTGATATGGGTATCGAGAAGAAGAGGAGAAATAGGCAAAGACTGTCGCCACGTCCTCATTTAAATGACAAAAAGCTGTTCAATAGTTCAATTGTAGCAGCAACAAAAACATTACGGAAGGAAAAACCATAAGACATTAACTCGGCCATTAAAATCGCTCGTAAAGTTATCAACAGATCACTTAAGGGAAAAAGGGCACGCGTTGTAATACCACGCATAATCAATGTTCCAAAAATTGGTGGATTTTTACCGCTAATTCCGATTCTAACTGCTCTAGGTGCACTTGGTAGTCTAACAACTGGAGGTGCCGCTATAGCTAAGGCTGTAAATGCAACAAAGAATGCAAAAAAACAACTTGAGGAAGCCACCAGACACAATAAAGCAATGGAGTCTATTGCTGTGGGAGAAGGATTATACCTTAAACCATATAAAAAGGGTTATGGACTTGTTTGTAAAGATCATTCAAAAAACTATTAGATATGCTACCGAACAAACCATTATCAGAATTTGATCTAAGAAAATTTTCAAGAAATATTCCACACTTTAGAGGAGTTTTCATGTTGGACTCGCTGCCAAAACGTGCAAGGAAAATCGAATGTGGAATAATCAATTTAGATTTGTCAACAGGACCAGGTACTCATTGGGTAGCATACTATAGAAACAATGATGAAAAACAATATTTCGACAGCCTTGGAAATTTACAACCTCCTTTAGAGATAATCAAGTACCTAGGTAGAAATATTGAATACAACTACAATCCAAATCAAAACTTTAATACATTTAATTGTGGTCACTTATGTTTGAAATTTCTTTATGAAATAACTAAATATATCAAATAAAATACAATCATATATATGTATAGTTGAAAAAAATTTATTTTGTTTTATTTTAATTTTTTTTTGTTAATTATAAAATATATAACATTGTTTTAATTTTTTAGTGCGAAACGGGGTACTGTTAGTTTGGTATCAAAAACTCGTTTATCTTGCTTTCTAAGATCAGGTTTCTCTCTCCTTTTCTTTGTAGTCGATATTTATCACTTGAAAGGTCCTCTAATTCTACATCTGTTAATATATTGTATCGGTTGGGGAGAAACATTATATTGTTTTCCAGTTCAAGTTGAACTATTTCCGCGTACTTCGTTGTTACTCGCTTTGCACATACGATGACGTATTTGGATGATCCATCTATATCCTTTATATGGATTAAGGATTTTGTATTACAGGAATTGAATTTGCTTATTAAATTCATTGCGCTATTAATATTTCACAACTTATAAGTTTGAACTTAAATTTCGAAGTAATCACAATATAAGCTTTGTAGACACTAAGAAGTCTAACTGAAGATTGATAAACAATGATATTTGATTCGTATGTAAGAGAGAGAGAGAGAGAGAGAGAGTGAGAGCGAGGGAACAAAAGACGAATAGATGAATAATGAAATCTATACTTAAAGCTAAAAAATTGGAAGAAGCTAGAGAGATATATGTATAAATTTTTGAGTTTTTCACTCAAAATTTTAAATTAGTTTTAAGGTGAAACGCAGATTTAGTTTTTTGAATTGTATATCATTTATCTTAACTCTTATTCGTTGAAAGCAATTATTAGTAGAGAACTAATAGTCAAAAAGATCGCAAGTCAATTTCGGATACAAAAAGTAACAAAAATTTAAATCATGCGCGAAATAAAAAACAAGGTTGAACAATTCTTAGCCGATTTTGAAGGATGTCAACTATATGAACACAGGGAAATGGTGAAATTTTTCCTCCATATGTTGGATGAAAACCAAGAGTTTGGTATGATGGAAGATGAGGGCAAGGACGATGACCACTTCAAGTCTTGCCCGTGGAGTCATCCAGATTGTGAGAAAGGTCCAGATACTTGCCGATGCTGCGTATTTTATTTGAAAAAAATGGTGATAAATAATTTAATTAATTCGTATTATGTAATATTTCATTGAAGCTAAATAAAAATCAAAAAACTATAAAACAAAACTAAAATTTTTTTTTCTCATTTTTAATATATGTATTTGTTCATATAGTTGATATCCTTCAAAATCGGCTAAGAATTGTTCAACCTTGTTTTTTATTTCGCTCATGATTTAAATTTTTGTTACTTTTTGTATCCGAAATTGGCTTGCGATCTTTTTGACTATTAGTTCTCTACTAATAATTGCTTTCAACGAATAAGTGGTAAGATAAATGATATACAGTTCAAAAAACTAAATCTGCGTTTCACTCCAAAATTAATTTAAAATTTTGAGTGAAGAACTCAAAACTTTATACATATATCTCTCTAGCTTCTTCCAATTTTTTAGCTTTAAGTATAGATTTCATTATTCATCTATTCGTCTTTTGGTCCCTCGCTCTCACTCTCTCTCTCTCTCTCTCTTACATACGAATCTAATATCATTATTTATCAATTTTCAGTTAGACTTCTTAGTGTCTAGAAAGCTTATATTGTGATTACTTTGAAATTTAAGTTCAAACTTATAAGTTGTGAAATATTAATAGCGCAATGAGTTTAATAAGCAAATTCAATTCCTGTAATACAAAATCCTTAATCCATATAAAGGATTTAGATGAATCATCCAAATACGTCATCGTATGTGCAAAGCGAGTAACAACGAAGTACGCGGAAACAGTTCAACTTGAACTGGAAAACAATATAATGTTTCTCCCCAACCGATACAATATATTAACAGATGTAGAATTAGAGGACCTTTCAAGTGATAAATATCGACTACAAAGAAAAGGAGAGAGAAACCTGATCTTAGAAAGCAAGATAAACGAGTTTTTGATACCAAACTACCAGTACCCCGTTTCGCACTAAAAAATTAAAACAATGTTATATATTTTATAATTAACAAAAAAAAAACTAAAATAAAACAAAATAAATTTTTTTCAACTATACATATATATGATTGATTGTATTTTATTTTATATATTTAGTTATTTCATAAAGAAATTTCAAACATAAGTGACCACAATTAAATGTATTAAAGTTTTGATTTGGATTGTAGTTGTATTCAATATTTCTACCTAGGTACTTGATTATCTCTAAAGGAGGTTGTAAATTTCCAAAGCTGTCGAAATATTGTTTTTCATCATTGTTTCTATAGTATGCTACCCAATGAGTACCTGGTCCTGTTGACAAATCTAAATTGATTATTCCACATTCGATTTTCCTTGCACGTTTTGGCAGCGAGTCCAACATGAAAACTCCTCTAAAGTGTGGAATATTTCTTGAAAATTTTCTTACATCAAATTCTGATAATGGTTTGTTCGGTAGCATATCTAATAGTTTTTTGAATGATCTTTACAAACAAGTTCATAACCCTTTTTATATGGTTTAAGGTATAATCCTTCTCCCACAGCAATAGACTCCATTGCTTTATTGTGTCTGGTGGCTTCCTCAAGTTTGAATTAAGATTCTATAGGCTAATTGTTCGAAATTTTAATTTAAATCTCAGAAAGACATGAAAAATATTCCAAGGCACAAAGGCAAGTCAACATCAGTTTTATTCAACTTACACAGCAGAGCAGAACAGCTGTTTTCGAAAGACGCAACCCTTTCATCATCAGTGCTCATGTGTATTGTGTTTGTCACCACTTATTAGGTGGCTTAGTTGAATGTGATAACAGTTCCTATTTACACAAATTTTATTGTGAAAAAGAATACGGGAACTGTATCAACCTGATGTTAACATGTTATTGTTATAATACCCGTGTTACCGTTTGATTATTTTTCTTCATGTCCCATTTTTCTGAATTTTTTGTTCCATCATACCTAAGTCAAACTTTTTTGGTTTGAATTTTATACTTAAGTACATGTGAACGTTTTTCCAATTTTTATTATTGGGTAGCTCAAGCCATAGCTTAAATTTGTATGTAGTAATAATTTTAACGAACATTTTATATTGCTATATTAAATTTGAATTAAGATTCTATAGGCTAATTGTTCGAAATTTTAATTTAAATCTCAGAAAGACATGAAAAATATTCCAAGGCACAAAGGCAAGTCAACATCAGTTTTATTCAACTTACACAGCAGAGCAGAACAGCTGTTTTCGAAAGACGCAACCCTTTCATCATCAGTGCTCATGTGTATTGTGTTTGTCACCACTTATTAGGTGGCTTAGTTGAATGTGATAACAGTTCCTATTTACACAAATTTTATTGTGAAAAAGAATACGGGAACTGTATCAACCTGATGTTAACATGTTATTGTTATAATACCCGTGTTACCGTTTGATTATTTTTCTTCATGTCCCATTTTTCTGAATTTTTTGTTCCATCATACCTAAGTCAAACTTTTTTGGTTTGAATTTTATACTTAAGTACATGTGAACGTTTTTCCAATTTTTATTATTGGGTAGCTCAAGCCATAGCTTAAATTTGTATGTAGTAATAATTTTAACGAACATTTTATATTGCTATATTAAATTTGAATTAAGATTCTATAGGCTAATTGTTCGAAATTTTAATTTAAATCTCAGAAAGACATGAAAAATATTCCAAGGCACAAAGGCAAGTCAACATCAGTTTTATTCAACTTACACAGCAGAGCAGAACAGCTGTTTTCGAAAGACGCAACCCTTTCATCATCAGTGCTCATGTGTATTGTGTTTGTCACCACTTATTAGGTGGTTTAAATGGGACATGAAGAAAAATAATCAAACGGTAACACGGGTATTATAACAATAACATGTTAACATCAGGTTGATACAGTTCCCGTATTCTTTTTCACAATAAAATTTGTGTAAATAGGAACTGTTATCACATTCAACTAAGCCACCTAATAAGTGGTGACAAACACAATACACATGAGCACTGATGATGAAAGGGTTGCGTCTTTCGAAAACAGCTGTTCTGCTCTGCTGTGTAAGTTGAATAAAACTGATGTTGACTTGCCTTTGTGCCTTGGAATATTTTTCATGTCTTTCTGAGATTTAAATTAAAATTTCGAACAATTAGCCTATAGAATCTTAATTCAAATTTAATATAGCAATATAAAATGTTCGTTAAAATTATTACTACATACAAATTTAAGCTATGGCTTGAGCTACCCAATAATAAAAATTGGAAAAACGTTCACATGTACTTAAGTATAAAATTCAAACCAAAAAAGTTTGACTTAGGTATGATGGAACAAAAAATTCAGAAAAATGGGACATGAAGAAAAATAATCAAACGGTAACACGGGTATTATAACAATAACATGTTAACATCAGGTTGATACAGTTCCCGTATTCTTTTTCACAATAAAATTTGTGTAAATAGGAACTGTTATCACATTCAACTAAGCCACCTTATAAGTGGTGACAAACACAATACACATGAGCACTGATGATGAAAGGGTTGCGTCTTTCGAAAACAGCTGTTCTGCTCTGCTGTGTAAGTTGAATAAAACTGATGTTGACTTGCCTTTGTGCCTTGGAATATTTTTCATGTCTTTCTGAGATTTAAATTAAAATTTCGAACAATTAGCCTATAGAATCTTAATTCAAATTTAATATAGCAATATAAAATGTTCGTTAAAATTATTCCTCAAGTTGTTTTTTTGCATTCTTTGTTGCATTTACAGCCTTAGCTATAGCGGCACCTCCAGTTGTTAGACTACCAAGTGCACCTAGAGCAGTTAGAATCGGAATTAGCGGTATAATGGAAGATGAGGACAAGGACGATGGCCACTTCAAGTCTTGTCCGTGGAGTCATCCAGATTGTGAGGAAGGTCCAGATACTTGCCGATGCTCCGTATTTTATTTAATTCGTATTATGTAATATTTCATTGAAGCTAAATAAAAATCAAAAAACTATAAAACAAAACTAAAAATTGTTTTTTCTCATATTTAATAATGTATGTGTACAATTTCTATTTATTTCTCTTAAAAATAAAACAATTTGTTCTCTTAATACTAGATACTATCACATTTCTTCTTCTTCTAAACTAGCAATATCTGCTAAAAACATATCAAGTTCGTAATGAGGATTGGTTTCTTCTATACGAAAATGATGCCATGCTAAAGTATTTATGTTATTGTTAGTAATTTTTCTCTTATCGTCTGCATAACTTAATACTGCTTTACTTAATTGACTACTATAAATTTCATGTAATTTGGACTTAAACCTTAACATGGTATCATATACAATGGACTTATCAAACAAACAATTTCTATATGACAATAAACTATACTTATCTAAAACGGATTTCTTTACCCCCTTCGATTTTTTTACATCATTTTCATTTTGAATGCTAAAGGAATACAACTTAGATCGCAGCCCAACAAATTCTTTAATTTTTTTCCCGCAGTTTTCGTCTTTCATCATACCCAAAACTTTTTTGTTCAAAAGAGGAATGTCACACTTATTATCTAGAGCATAATCTGATGTATCAAATTGATGTTCGATGTCAGGCTTTATGTCCGCGTAAAAGTCTTCTGTTTGTAATTGGATTTTGATATCCAGTCTTGAGACCCCAAATGATTCCGATTAGTTCTGCTCTGCATTATTAAGCAATTTGAAGAAAATTTTCTCAAAAGCATTTTTAGCAGTGGCTCTATGCTGGGTATTTAAGTCGATATAACCTTTTAGCCATGGAGATTGTTTAAATGTTAGAATACCATGTATTTTCTTTAAAACTAAACCATATTTCAAACATTGCTTGAGAACTCTATAATGGATAACGTATGAATGCTTTGCAGAGAAATTGGTTATCAATTTGCTGTGCTTCGATTGCAAAGTTTTTTTATTTTCAGCACAAAAGGGAAGGTCATTGTGTAAGTCGTGTAGGTTAAAAGGGTAATCCAATGTGACTTCAAACACAATGCGTTCCGGATCCAAATTCAGCTCCTCATTCGATAACCATCTGAATCCTCCGTACGGGAGATATTCAGACATCGCCCAACCGTACAGGTTATTTGCATCTAAGTGTACAAGAAATTCGGACGGTTTCTCTTTATCAAAATCTTCTAAATATTTGTTGTTTGCTTTAGAATATCTTTTACTACACTGTACAATTCCACCACGTATGCCCTTTTTCATAAAATTGTACATATCTATGTCTGTCAATAATTCGAGCTCAATTCTTGTATATTTAAACATTGCATCCCATGAAAGTCCAGGAGCTGTGTAATATTGACATGGATCCAGCTCATATATACTTTTACACACTTTTCTGAAGTTCTCGAAAATATCTGTTAGTAAAAGCACGTCTGTTTTTAAATATAATTCCATGTAATCTTTCATGGTTTTGCAACCAAAAGTATTCCAAACCTCTTCGGCATGATAGTATTCCTCTAAAGAACATTCCTTGTTGTTCAGTTTATTAAAGAAATCTCTGCGCGAAGGAAGCTGACACACATTATGCTTTTGAAAAGAATTTAGATACTCATACGGAAAAATACCCTTTTTCTTAACCAGGTGAAATTCTTTTTCTGAGGGAAACATAGATTTAATGGTGATGAAATCATTATCGCATAAATTTGAAGCTAATGATTCCAAACTGTCGGCCATAAATCGTATTGTGTCAAGAAATCTTATTTCAAGATTATGACCAGTGCTCATTTCTGTGAACTGGGAAAGTGATATATATTTTTCCTTGTTAAGAGGGAGTACTTTTAGTTGCATAGAAATTTTTCCTAATTCCTTAACAACAAAAGATGTGAATCATATTTGGAATAGTTGTGAAAGTATACAGGTATGAACTTAGGAATTTGGTAATTTAAATTACAGTTGTGGGCTGCGCCTCTAAATTTTCCACTAACGTGACAGTGACCTCTAACAGGATCATTACCTAGACTCTGTTGACATATATGACAAGTCAAAGCATTATAAAAATTATAAGTATCTGAAGGAGATAGCACATCCATTTTCTTATTATTTAATAAATAATCATTATATATATCTTCGCAGTCGTTAATTAAAAATTCTAAAAATTTTTCTGAGGCGTCTTTACCCGTATATATTCTTAATTTATCTAAGTTGTTATTATGAAAACACTTAATATACTAGCTAAAAGCACAGGGGATATGTTTCTTAACTAATTTGGTTTTGTTACTCACACTAACATCAACCTCCTGTAATATGCATTCGAAGTCTGCATATATAACGAAGGGCACATCCATTTTCCTGTGATGCCCCTTAAAATTAAGAATATTATTTGGAGCTGACGGCATAATGGTGATAATTTTACCGCATTCCAATTTGTGTTGCTCCATAGTCCTATCATTGTGTGTGTCTATTGCAGACAGCTGTTGCAAAACAAAAGTTTTCTGCGGTGCTTCGTAGTCTGATGTTTTAAAAGTCTGTGGAAGGAAAATAGATATAAATATGCATATCAATATATTTGTATGTGCGTAAGTGTATATGTGTATTTCTTTACTTACTTTGATATGTTTTTTATGAAAATAAAGTGATGGCACTCGCCTTTCTCCAGAAGAAGTAAGTTAACATGTTTGTTTTTTTCTTCTTTTGTGAGGTAAAATGGCCAAATAATTTCATCAGTTTCCTCATCATACCCAAACACATTAACACTGATATCAATGTTGATCCCTTCAAAAATTCTGATATCGTTTAATTGATTAATTCGCTACTTATATCAGCAATATTATGTGAGCTGCACCGTTGTCGTTCTTTAATATCAGATGAATCCAGTGCAGATATTATGGCCCATTTAAAACAAATTAATGCAAGCAGATTTATTTTTGAGTTTTTCTGGCGTGCAAATCCAGTTCTATCCTTTAACAAGAGATGACTTGTTAATACTAATTTCTGCCTGAACTATACGCGTTAAAGTCACCAGAATCCCTTTCCTGAAACTCAGACATTTTGTTCAAAATTTCAGCAATCTGCTTAGCGATTAGTTCCTCTATGTTATCTCCTAGAGTAAGCAATGTCATTTTGGGTCTATGGGTTATAAAGCTTAACTCCAATTCTTCTTCCATAATTTTAATGTATTCTGCTAAAATACTTATATTGAATTTTAATACATTGTGTTTATTCAAGTTATTTTGAAGCCTTTCAACAATTTCAAATATTTCATAATATCCTACATTATCTTCGGTATTTTCCTCTGAGTTAGCATATCGAATTGGATATCGTTTCTTGTTCTGCTACTTCTTCCCTGTCAGGGGAACATATATTCATATCTTCATTCATAAAAGTAGCGCCATAGTGAACTTCTCGTTGTTGTTCATATTGCTGAAACTGATGTGGTTGTTGTTGGTATTGTTGCAACTGATTATTCAAAGTTATCGGGTAGTACATGTAGCTTGAATATTGATATTGCTGGAACTGATTATTCCATGTCATCGGCATGGAATAGTACAAAGGCATAGCTTATTCTTGATAATTCTGTGGAGCTCCGAACCCCATAAGCTGCTCATTCCTTGTCATTGGGGTAAAAAATAGACACTTCAGGTTACTGGAACTTATTTATTACGGATTTGAAAGCACTTTTAAATACAATACTGTACTGACTCGAAGTTCGAAAATTTTCTGAGTTATATACACAGATATGCTTAGTATTTTTGTGGTAAAACTGTGGCTTACTTGTGGTACATAATTTTTGGAACAAATACACTTTAGCTACGCACTTCCGATTGAGATGAAATTTCGCATATCGATAGAAAATTGAAAAATAACACGAAAATTTGAAATGGTGAAAGTCTCGGAAATGCATAGTTTTCGAATTATGAACTTCCGAAAATTTCGTATAAAAATGTAATGTTTTCTTACATTTTTTAATTTACTTAGACAATATTGGTATCATTTGAAAGGTTTTGAAGTAATCTTATGATATATGCAAAATTTATGAAAAAATTCGTCGGCTTCGCTAACTAAAGCTTCTCTGCATAGTACGGCATTCGGCCGGACTGAAGTATTTTCTCCTCTATGTTATAACAAACACCGGCTTCGCTAACTAAAACTTCTATGTGTTCATACATATATATTAGACCGAACATTTTTTGTATGGGAAATTTTTTTTCTGCAAAAGAGTGTACCGCCCCCTCAAATTGTTCCTTTTTTACTCCAATAGTGAAATTCCAAAATCTTAGACTGATTGCCCTAGGTTAAGGCGTGGCACATGTCCGCTAAAGTGGCTACAACTGGTTATATGGACTTTTCAAGAGACAAAGCACGAAAATATAAGTAAAATGTTTCATATATGTTTGTAACATATTATTTTATTGAAATTAACTTACGTTTAAAGATTACTATTCTTGATAAAGATGTAACCTTAATCGCAAAGGTCTGATTTATTAATGCTACTGTACTTTTTCCTATAATCAGTTACTGTTTGCAAGATATATTATTCCTCTTCTTCGTTTTTTGTTAAAGCTACATTATATTCTTCCATTAGTTTTACAAACGCTCTGCAGTATCATTAACAACATGTAAATTTTGTACAATATTCATTCCCTTTTAAAATTCGGATTCATTGTGCCACTTGTAAGGGTCAAGTTTTAGAAAGTTAGTTTCAATATTAAATCTTTCGAAAAAGCTGTTTTTTTTATTAACAAAATCTGAAATATTTTTTTTGGTTTAATTCATTCATGTTGGTTACTATTCTTTTATTCTCATTATTTTGTTCTTCTTTGAGATTTTCAACCATTTTTCTCTTTTCTCCAACGTCTACAGCATTATCAAAAAATGAAAGACCTGCTGCTTCTGGTGTCAGGTTCCACAAGTGATTCGAAAAATTGCTCGTTACTTCATTACTTATTATTTCATTCAATTCATTGAATTTAATAATATTTTTATTAAAATTTAAATCATTTAAAAGTGCTTTCGCGGCAATTGGCGCTTCAATCCACGGTCTCAAATAAATTTTCAAAAGGAACACACTTATATCTTGTATAGCATTTGCCTCTTCTGATGACATTGAGAATTGGTGGCGGAAAAGAAAAATCTTAAGCGTATATATCGCTTTAGCCATCCATCGGTCATGATGCATCGCTTCAGGTGATTTAAACCTTACAGGCTTTGTGTTTCGACCAAGAAATATAAGACTCAATTCCAATAACTCCTTGTAGTCTGCCCTGGGATGTTGTATAGTGACATAGTTATGAGCAAATTGAGCTAATTGGTCTTGTTCAGTTTTATTTTTTTATCCACCATCCCACTTGCACATATTTGTTGATTGATTTTGGGCCAATTTTTTTTAAAACGCTGGAAAATATCTAATGATGGTCCACTTAATTTTAAATCATATTTCACGAAAGCACTTTTCAGCAAGAGTTCATATATGTGATTACGGCAAGGGAGATATAACAATTCTCTATTGAAGTGTTGTTCTAATAATATACAAGTACCTTGTAATCTACCTGTATTTGTCGCTGTTGTATCAAAACATAAAGCTTGTACCTTGTTTGGAAAGAATGTTGTTTATATTTACTGTTATAAGAAATTGTTTTTTAAATACCTTTTCAGTTAGATTCCATTTATTTAATAGTTTGAGTATGGCGTCTGTCTGTTCTTTTCCAGCTGACAGGGCAAGTACACCAAGTAGATGTTCAATGGCATTTGTTGTTATCACAACTGGTAATCTGTCCACTTTTGCATTTCGTGTGATCGATGGTAACATTTTTCCATCCCAATGTACCGTAATTTGATTTATATCTTTGTTTTTAAAATCCATCATCAGATTTCCGGCAGTTTCCGAACGAAATTGTTTACGGCAAAGCCGAATCGATGTCTTACTGATTACTAATGTACTGATATCATGTTCCAATGCTTCAGCCGCAGCTATCAGAATACGTACTGCATCCCTGTCACTTACCTTGGCCTTATCTAAGCTCGCAACAAGCTTGGAAGTGATAAAATGTTTCATTCCTCGTTTTCTGTTTTTTGTTGAGAGTTACAGTTAGCACTTTGATCAGTATTATCATCACTATCGTATTCATCAATTAGTTCTCCTGTATTGTCACTCAAATCATTCGCTGTCAGGAATACTTGGAATTGTTCTTCGCCCTTTTTCGCACTACCTCTTTCTCAATACCGATATTTCTTCGCTTTTCTTTTTCAAATAATGAACGATCGCATCCCACCATTGCACCAGGTCTACCTTCTTTACGTTGATTCTTCAAAAACTCTTTATCTTCTATTTTAATTAAATCTAACGCATCTCCGTGTGCAATGTCAAATAAGTTTTCCATATTTCTAATAAACTCATCTTCTCGCCTTTTTTTGAAGTAGTATGCTGCGTTTGCACGTTTTTTGCAGATTTTTCCGTTGGTGATATAAAGCGTCAACTTTTTGAACACTTCTATCAATTTGACGAAATGGAATACGGGCTTTATTCCAAAAAATTTCGGCCTCTAAATTTCAGTCTAAGAGTTTCAAATTTCACTATTGGCGTAAAAAGGAACAATTTGAGGGGCGGTACACTCTTTTTGCAAAAAAAAAATATCAAGTCCGGTCTAATATATATACCTAAATAAATTAAAAAAATTTAGGAAAACTTTGCGTTGTTATAGGAAAATTTCGGAGGCCCATAACTCGAAAGCTATGCATTTCCGAGACTTTCACCATTTAAAATTTTCGTCTTATTTTTCGGTTTTCTATCGATTATTTTTCAATTTCATCTCAATCGGAAGTGCGTAACTAAAGTGTTAAGCCTAAGTTTTTCTTAAATAAACCTCATTATTAAGAGTTGCATGAACCTCATTATTAAAATATTTTATGGTACAGGAAAGTGACCAAAAAGTTTAAAAATTCACTAAGAATTACATTGGTAAAAAAATAAAAATTCGCTTCCAGAGTTAGAAAATCGAAATATTTCTGGTACATAAAAGTACCCACATAAATTCCAAATTTTGTTTTTTAGTGAATTAAACCTATTTTATACTTCAGGAAGAATTAATTTGGTATTAAAAATTCGGTTCCAGGGTTGGAAAATGGAAATTTTTTAGTACACAAAAGTAGTCATATATGTTCCTTATTTTGGTTGTGTGTGAATGAAATCTTTTTTATACTTCGGGAAGAGTTAAATTGGTATTAAAAACCAAAATAATTAAAAATCCAATTTCAGGGTTGGAATATCGACATTTTCTGGTTCATAAAAGTGGCCATATAATTTGTTATTTTTGATTTTTATGAAGAATTATACCTACTTTATATATCAGGAAGAAATAAATTGGTATTAAAAACCAAAAATATCTAAAAGGCGATTGTACGGTTGGACAATTAGAACTTTTTGGGGTACATGAAACGGATTTTTACCTTTTGTTCTTAAATTAAACATATTTATTATTTTTGAAAGACGTTCATAGGTATTAGATATAAGAAAATCCAAACATTTAGCTTCCTAGCCGAAAAATTTAAACGAAAAGAATGACATCTGTGAAGGGTATTTAAGATTCGGCACAGCCGAATATAGCACTTTTACTGTTTGTTTTAGCATTAATAATTTAATGAATAATTATCTTTAGTTTTTGTTTAGTAATGTCAACAGTAAAAATTTCAATGAACGTAAAGTTGTAATTCAATACACATTTTCAAGGCCAGCCAAAATTTCATTCAACTCAGAATAAATGTTTAATAAATAATTGTAGAATTACCTTTGGTTTTTGCTGCCTCCACGCTGGGTGGTCATCTTGTCGCGATGTGGAGGCTTAGGTCTAGTTGACCGGTCTGTACTGGCGGGGGCAGCTGTTATCAGTAGCCCCTGGTAGGGTCACCCATGCCAGAGTGGCCAACAACTAAGTACCGTCCAAGAACCACCCTTCCCGGACTCGATAGCGTCTGTTTTTCCCCATGGGGCGGCTATCGAGTCAGTCCGTTTTTCCAAATGTCCAAATCCATCAGCGTCTGTATCCCATTTGGGGCGGCTGATGGTCTGCGTCTGCATCCAGGTGGGTCGGCAGCTTTTTCAACCTGGCAGTAGGTATAAAATGCAACCTCAAACCCACCAAAAATGAAAACCAAAAAGCCAAGCCCCACGTACCCGGTTAGGGGCTTAACAATCTCCGGGGACCCTATTCCCGCGGCGCAAGTAGCAGGCCGCGGTGAATCGAAAGCTACTGCTGCTCAGGCTGGCCGGGTGTCCACATCAGGCCCGACCAGTCTGCGGACTACTGACGTGGTGGGCAATCAGCCTGGATTAACCAGGCTGATTGCTGTTGAGAAAGGGGCAAAACACCCGGCAACGGGTGGCTGCCCTAGCACTAGCAGCGAGGTACCTCTGTCTTTCGCTCCAAGTACCTCAAAAGCTGCTCAGGTCCTTACCGGTAAAACGGTAAAAACCCCTTCTTCGGGTGCGAAGGGAATGGAAAGGCCTAAGCCGTCCAAACACGTCGCCTCCAAAGCGCACATTGCGCAGGAAAAGGCAAAGAGGATTACTTCTAGCCACAGTACTGCGTCACCCACTGCCAATCCCGGCAAAAACATCAGTAATCCTTCGCGCAAAAATCCTTCACGCAGGGCCAATGATGCGAGGCGCTCCGCCTTAAGAACCATTTCGCACCTCGGTGCGATCCCGGCTGACCAGCTTTCTGAAAAGCAGGCAGCCTCTCTAAAGTGGGCACAGGCTCATGTGTCGAGGCTGCAAATAAACTCCTCCCCCGCACCTGCCACGGTTGCGGCGCCTAAACGGCAACGTTCGGAAGAGGAGAACGATGCAGCTAGGGTTTCTAGGGCAAAACGTCCTAAGAACATCCCTTCGAAAGGCACCTTTAGTGAGATCGCCAAAGGCAATCTCATAAGGGCCATAATCGATAGGGATGTGTCAAATGGTGCCATTTCCCATACCAGGGGGACTTGGTTAACCAAAAACTAGCGGGAGTGTTCTGGAAGATCCGCAAGGAGAATCCGGGACCGCCGCCTCAATGCGTCGTTGCTGGCTGGCACCACCACGGCGTTAAATTGATGGCCTGCACGGATGAACGCTCAGCGTCTCTGTTGAAGAAGGCTATCGAAGCTATTGGCGAGGTGTGGGAAGGCTCTAGGCTGGATGTGGTTTCCTTGGTAGACATACCCAGAAGACCAAGAGCCTTGACCATAGTCCCTGCTGAACCTTCTTCCCCGAAGGAGATGCTTGAGATCCTTAAGGACTGCAACCAGGATCTACCCACCCATGACTGGAAGGTAGCTAAGGTGAATGCACCCGAGAGGTCTAGAAGGAGGTGGTTTTGATTCTCAATAAAGAATCTTTGGCACCGATCCGTAAGAGGGGCAACAAAATCTTCTACTGTTTCAGTACGATTCTGTTGCGCCTCTACCGGACCGATGTCAGGAAGAACCGCAACCGAGGGGATGATGCTGCCAACGGCGCTGTTGACTGCGCTGCTGCTGGTGTGTCCGACGCAGCTTCATGCGGGCAAGAGGACACCCACTCAGTCTTAGACATGGTGGGTGGCTTCTTTGAACGGATGGCAGTCGCCGATGAGGACACTGACGCCCTCTTGGAATCCAGCCAAGAGGACGCCAACACCACCATAATTGCGCTCCATGATGGTGAAGGTGACGCAGATAAACCTTCACCACTCTAAAGAGGCATCCGCTGCGATGCTCCTCCGGGTGGTAGAGAGGAAGGAGGAGCTGGTTATGGTCCAGGAACCCTGGGTCCACCAAGGACGGGTTCATGGACTGGCACTGAAGGGCTACAAGCTATTGTTTGCCAAAGGCACAGGTAATATTAGATCTTGTATCTTGGCTAAAATCTCTTTGCGTATCTTTATCCTATCTGATTTCAGTGATGGGGATACTGTAGCAGCTGCTCTGGAGACCCCGTCCGGTACGGTTTGGTTGGTCTCGAGCTATATGGCGCATGACCATGAGGGCAGTCCACCAAATGGCAAGGTGCGTGGCATTGTGTCAAGGGCGATAAGCACGAGGACGCCTATAATAATAAGTGCTGACGCCAATTCACACCACATCTCCTGGGGTAGTAGCGATACTAACGAGCGGGATGAGTGTCTCTTCGATTTCATTTTAAATAATAATCTTGAAATTGTCAACAGGGGTTCAGAACCCACTTTTATTGTGTGTAACCGTAGAGAGGTTTTAGATGTAACATTGGTTAGTGCAGAGCACACCAATCTGGTTAGCGGTTGGAGGGTTGCGGATGACTGTTCCCTATCCGATCATCGCTATATTGACTTTAACATAGAGTTAGGTGTAAGTAGATTCAATCCTACAGTTATCAGAAAGAAGACTGGCTGGGAGCTACAGAACAATGTACTCTGCAACTCCTTATCGACGTCTCCAACTATTAGAAATATTGGGGACATTGACTCTGCTGTGGAGATTCTAAGTGAATCGTTTCGCTGTGCCACTAATGTGGCTTGCAAACCAACGGTTTGCAGGGGAAGGGCCAGACCACCATGGTGGAGCCCGGAAATTGCACATTCACGAAAGGAATGTCGTAGGCTATTCAACGGGGCTAAACGATCAGGCGACTGGTCGGCATACAAAACCTCGGTGAATCGCTTCAAGAATCTTGTCAGGAACGCAAAAAGGAGGTCTTGGAGGGCTTTCTGCAGTAATGTGGAGGGTTCATCTGAAACCAACAGGCTGCGTAATATGCTATCAACCGCACCGGTTGTACCCAGCTACATACAGAAACCCTGTGGTAGCTGGACCATGAGTAGTCAAGAGACGCTGAGCATACTACTCGACACTCATTTTCCTGGCAGCCAGGCGGCACCTTTAACAGGCACTGCCGATGGCAGCTTGGCGACAGGCGCAGTCACAATTCCATTGGATATGGATAGGCTCCGATGGGCTGTACACAGCTTCGATCCGTTCAAGTCTCCGGGACCAGATGGAATAATTCCAGCGGATCTACAGAGAAATGCGGACATTGTCCTACCTTGGCTCACGGTAATTTACAGTGAATGCCTTAGGAGGGCTTATATACCTATATTTTGGCGTACGTGCAAGGTTGTCTTTATCCCGAAGGGGGGTAAGACGTCACACACTAAGCCTAAAGACCTCAGACCGATAAGTCTTACTTCTTTTTTACTCAAAACTTTAGAAAGAGTAATTGATATTCATCTGAGAATGACCATTCCGAATGAGCTTCTCTCCAAATCACAGCACGCCTACACTAAAGGCAAATCTGTGGAAACGGCACTACATTCTCTAGTGGGCCACATAGAAAAATCTCTTGAGTATAGGGAATTTACTATGGGGGCTTTTCTGGACATAGAGGGTGCTTTCAACTATGTCAACCCCGATTCCATCATCAATGGGATGGCAGCGGTAGGGATTGATGACAATTTATGCCGGTTTGTTAGAAACTTACTAACTTTCAGGGTAGTCAGGGCCTCGATTGGGGATGTCACTGAGTATAGGGCAGTCTATCGGGGCACTCCACAGGGAGGTGTTCTGTCACCTCTGTTGTGGAACCTGACCATTAATTCGCTTTTGCTAAGTCTAGAACGCAGACAGATTATGACTGTCGCGGACGCGGATGACGTAGCGGTGGCGATATCGGGTAGGCACTTGGATACCATATCTCAGTGTATGGAGTCTGCGCTGGCTCTGCTGAGTAGGTGGAGTGTCAGCTGTGGGCTCGGCATCAACCCAGCCAAGACTGAGTTGGTGCTCTTCACTAGGAGGTACAAGACCGATAGCTTTATACACCCAAAGCTTAACGGCACCTCCTTGAAACTATCTAAAACCGCCAAGTACCTGGGTGTGATTCTGGATAATAAGCTATCATGGAATCAGAACATACAGGCGAGAGCGGAAAGGGCCTTAGTGGCTATTTATACATGCAAAAGGGCAGTAGGCCTCAAATGGGGTATCAACCCTAAGGGGATCAATTGGATCCTTGAGGCTGTTATTAAACCAGTACTCTTTTACGGGGTATTGGTTTGGTGGAATGCGATGGACAAGCAGGCTCATAGCAGGACCTTTGAAAAAGTCTTTCGGGTCGTAGCGAGACTGATGACAGGCGCACTACGATCTACACCAACGGGAGCAATTTTTGCAATGCTAAACTGGCTCCCGGTTGACATTCTGGCCAGACAACTGGCTCTATTCTCAGCGGTCAGATTGAATACAGTATGTCCATGGACTAGGACTGACTATGGGCATGCTAGGATTTTGAGAGAGCACTCGGAAATCCATGCCAACATTGACTACTGTGTACCAATACCCTTCTTTGGTGGACTTTTCCGTTCCATTGTCGTTGACAGGGAACAGGTTGACAGGCTTTCCTTTCCCGAGGATTCAGTTAGAGTTTTCACTGACGGATCCAAAAAAGGAATAAGAACGGGCGGAGGCGTCTATGTGGAGAACTTCAGTGTAAGATCTCCATTCCGGCTCCAGGACGGTTGTACTGTCTTACAAGCCGAAAATTCTGCTATTACTCGGGCAGCGAGATGGCTAAGGTACTATAGGATATCGAATGATATCTTCATTGTTACCGATAGCAAGGCAGCCATCTCTGCTATTAGTGGTGTGTACAGTACATCAAAAACTGTGGTCGAATGCCGACTGTCTATCAACGAGATAGCGAGACATTCGAGGGTGACACTGGTTTGGGTGCCAGGGCATTCTGGATGTCCAGGCAACCATACTGCGGATGAGATTGCCAGACAAGGGACTGAATTGAACAGTTCAATGATCAGTAACTTCACTGGCATTCCATTAGCGCGATGCAAGTTTCTGATTCAAAGCGAATCATACAAACTAGCTCAACTTAGGTGGGAAAGCGTGGCTAACTGTCTCGTGGCAAGAGCCACGTGGCCCCATTACGATTTGCGCAAAACACGCGACCTTCTCAAGTTTGACAAGGCGCGCATGCGTCAACTGGTGACTGTTCTGACAGGACACTGTAGCTTTGGGACTCATGCTAGGAGGATGGGTCTAATATACAACGACTATTGCAGAAGCTGCAATGATGAGGAGGAGGAAAAAACTGTCCTCCATCTTCTGTGTCAGTGTCCTGCCCTTGCTAATGTAAGGGCAGCGGCGCTGGGATCCCGATTCCTGTCAGACTTAGACAGCCTGGCAAACATGAAGCTTTCAGGGATATCATCTTTCCTCAGGGGTACAGGATGGTTTGAAACGGCGGAGGACATCCCTTAGGAGGTCCTCTGCTTAAGGGCATCACAAAGGGACCGAATTGACGGACCCAAGTGGATTGTCCCGCCAGGGACAACGGCCCTCTAACCTAACCTTTGGTTTTTGCTGAGTTGTAAAAACGGCACATTTTGTTTACTACAAGTTATTTTGCATACACGCATTTTTTCTCTAAAACTATTACTCAACTTTAAGGCGCAATTTCATTGAACTCAGAATGACTGCTGACACATTTTTGCTAATATTATTTATTTGTTGTATTACCATTTCTAGTTTAGCAAAGAAATATTAATTGATAAGCCAGAATAAGGTTTAACAATAAGAATCACGGTTCACTAAATTTATTGTTTTATTACTCAACAGGAATCTCGGTTCAAGTGCCAACGATTCACACACAAATACATTAGGAACTTTAATTTTCAACACGAGTCACGGTTTAAGTGCAGTCGACTCACTCTCTGTTATATACAAACAAGTATTAACATTTGGTGACCCCGATGTGATTCTTCATCAACGCAATGGTAGAATTAGTGCGCAGCCAGCGCCACTTGGGAGCGCAGATTGAAGCACTCACAAGGAACTTTTCAAAGGATCCGAAGGATCGAAAAACACATGATTATCTTGTTAAACGTTTGGCGTCTTTGACAGAGTTGGCACATGAATTCCACAAAAATTATGGAGTAATCAGGGCAATGGAGGACGAGCCCCTGGGTGTACAAGAATACTAAGACAAAATCACTCAAATCATAGTGAAGCATACAAACTTGTTTGAACAAGGAACAAAGCTGTTGACATTAAGTGGCGAAGCACATACGTCACGCAACCAGCAGCAACAAGGTTTAACCCAACATTCGGCATTACCCGAAATCCGAAAAATCCTTCGGAATCAATGAGTATTAATGAAGGCGCTCACTCGAAATATTGACGAAATATTTATTATTATTATTATTATTATTATTAAAGCGGATATCACATACAACAAGAAATTAATCTTTTAAATTACAGTATGTGATCTCCTAATGATACAGTAGATCTGCTATACAATACATTGTTACATTTAAATTGAGCTACATATATATTAAAATTATAATAATTACATAATAAAAGGGGAAAATATAAAAAAAAATTAAAATAATATGCATATAGATAAGATACCAAAATAACACAGGAAAAGGATAAAAGTGTAATTAAAAACATAAGAACAATTTGTTTTTAAATTATATAACGTTGCCTGTATTTTGCAAAGCGTTGGGTAATGAGTTCCACAGCCGTATAGTATTATACGGCTGTATTATATATATTATATAGTACGATATCTAAATTATATAATATGTTTTCCTCGGTTAGATCTTGCGAATTTAAGTCTATTGAATAAATACATTGGTTCTTGGGTGTAGATGATTTTGTGAAGTAGTATTAATGATTTAATCTTAAGCAGGTCCAGAAGATCAACTCCGTATAGAGATTTAGAATACTGAGAAGTCCTATCATATCTTTTTATACCGTAGACATATCGCAGAATCGCATTATATGCTACTACTAATCTGCTCTTACTATATGAATCACATTAAGCAAAAACTTCACAGCCATATAACAGCTTCGGCATTAAGAACGTTTTCGCAAGAACCACTCGTATATTTAGTGGTGTAAAATGTTGTGTAGAATATAGCGTTCTAAGCATTGAAAAGATTATTCCAGAAACTGCATTTATTAAAAATTCTTGACTGATTCAACGAGACCAATATTTCGATTACCTAATATGATCCGAATATCGACAATGATATCTTGATTCCTTTGTGCTATAGCCATGTACTTTGATTTATTAGGATTCAAGTACAGTCCATTCGTCGACGCCCACGTAAATATTCTATTCAGATCCTTATTAAGCTTTCCAATACAATCATGTATCATGTTTCTCTTACAACTTAAATATATTTGTACATCATCAGCATATATGTGGATGTTACTGTGCAAAAGTACACTAGGTAAGTCATTGATGTATATTGTAAACAATAGTGGTCCGAGAATAGATCCCTGCGGTACTCCTTTAGACACTAGTAATGCTGTAGATATTGAATCACCAACGGATACTGATTGGTAGCGATCAGCAAGATAAGTTGCTAGTAGCAGTTGAAGAAAAGTAAAATTTGTTGTATATCTTACTGCAGAGAATTTCATGGTTAACAGAATCAAATGCTTTAGAATGACCCAAGAGCACCAGGAACGTAACTCCACCATCATCAATACCGAACCTGATATCTTCAGATACACCTATGAGTGATGTAGCACAGCTATGTCCTTTTCTAAACCCAGATTGATTACTAACTAGGAGCTGGTTATTAGATAAATATTTACTCATTTGCTTATGTAACAATCGTTCAAAAACTTTAGATAAATAAGGCAAGATTGAAATCGGGCGGTACTCATTTCTAGTTTTGGGTACAGGAATGACCTTAGCATACTTCCAACAACTTGGAAATTGACTGGTGGTGATTATAGTATTGAAAATATGTGTGATGTAGGCTAACAACTTTGGCAGGAGGAGTTTTATCAACTTTGGGTGAATATCGTCGAACCCGACTGCATTGTACGTCACTGATAGACAACATGCTAGTACATCGGGCTGGAGTACACATGCAAAGCTAAATCGATGTAAGAATGGTAATGCTGGGGGTTGTGGTACACATAGCGGATTGATTGCATGATTATTTCCGGATATATTTGAGGGAGTATTAATAAATGATTTATTTAGTGCATTTACGTCAATATTACAAGCAGGAGTTATTTTGTTACCAATACCAATTTCCCTTATTGCTTGCCATCGCCTTTTTGAGTCCACAGCTGACCTAAAACGGTTTGCATAGTAATTTGTTTTCGCGTCTCTAATGCTTTTATTAACATCTCGGCGAGCTCTGCGGTATCCATTATATAACTCAACCGTTCTGAATCTTTTCCAGCGTCTATAAAGCTCATCACGAACGTCAACTAGGTTTTTTATGGTAGAGTTAAACCAGCATTTCCTTCTTTTATCACTTCGGTACGTACGTACAGGGACATAAATATCAAAAAGATTAAATAAATTGGTGTTGAAGAATTGAACCTGTTCTTCAGCGGACACCATGTTATATATAGCATTCCAATTAGTGTTGTTAAAGAATTCTTCGAGTTATAATCTATGTTACGGAAATCACGATAACTAATTAGAGCTTCACTGTATGTTGGTTTAAAATCATATGAGATGTAAATTAGGCCATCTTTAGAAAAAGATGGTGCACTGATTTGATCAAAAAGTAATAAGTGACGGATTAAGTAATATGAAGATGTCAAGTAGTGTACTATTAGTATTTGTGAAGTGAGCAGGATACTCGGTATTTACAATATGTAAACAAACAGAAGTTAATTGACTGGACAGATTAGAGTTAGAATTTGACAATATATTACAGTTGATGTCAGTTGCAATAATAACATCATTGTATTGCGTGGCAAGTAG
Source organism: Linnaemya tessellans (assembly GCA_951800035.1). NCBI lineage: Eukaryota > Metazoa > Arthropoda > Insecta > Diptera > Tachinidae > Linnaemya > Linnaemya tessellans. The sequence goes on along the minus strand of OX637533.1, from coordinate 78,922,174 downwards.
CTCCAAGTGACGAATAAATGCATCGTAAGGTACTTCAGAGCTAGGACGGTAAGTGCAGCACAACAATAGTTTCCTGTCACCACCAAAAATTTCAATGAATAAATACACAATTTGCTCATTATCATTCGATCTCATCACTTCTTTATATTGTATCCCGTTCGTGATATAAACTGCTACCCCACCAGCGTAGCCCTTTCTATCATTTCCGAGTATTTTGTATCCATTGGCCTTAACAAAACTATCTGGTAGTTCTCTATCAAACCATGTTTCAGACACACACACTACATCTACTTTAGATTCCTCGAAGAAATAACGAAATTCATCCATTTTGTGAAGTAAACTCTGAGCATTAATATGATAGACGTTGAAACCATCACGTTGATTTGTAAAAATTTTAATAATATTTTTTGTACTAACTGTGGAACCAGACACAAGGCTAGTAGTGGCAGACATTGGCAATAATTAAAATATAGGATGCAACGCTAATACAATAAAACAATGAAAAATGCATAGATATTATGAACATTTTAATAAGTGAAGTTGTATGATTTCTTAATAGGCAAAATGTATAAGCATTAAGAAAGCAGTAATTTGTAGCAGAAACATATATACAGCGGAATGTAAAATTTAAACAATTATTTAATATATATTTAAAATAATTTTTTAAAATACAACGGTAAGAAAAATAAGTAAGTAGTTTGTCGGAGTGTGGACTCAGATAAAAATAAGATGACACGGATACATCAGTTAGGCACCTCATTCTGCACATCTCTATTGGATACAGGAAAAAACTGGTTAAGATCAGTTAAGAATTCAATGCATATAGGCTCATCACTTGGGTGAATTTTTATGTAAACTAATCCTCGCAGAGTAAATGCAGAGGTTAAACAATTCTTTTTACGTAGGCTTATTGCTTCGCTTAAAATTTTAAGATTATTCGATGTTAAGTTTTCATTCAAATAAATTTTCGAATTATAATTTTGCTGCGAGCTAATACCAATATGATGCAAGCAGAGTAGACTGCGATTTATTTTTTTAAACTGCGCTAATGACTTTAAAACAAAATTCTTGTCATACGGGGAACATAATTTCACAAGAATAACTGCATCTGGTGAATTTACTTCCTTATTATTTCTGTTTTGGAGGCGAAATATAGACTTGTAAGCAGATATAGAAATAAATGAAGAATTTAATTTTGAGTGTTTTAGTGTATTCCATGTATTATTCCTGCCCTGTTAATTTAATTAAATCGAAGCAAAGACGCAAGTTATAAAATCACAGCCGGCCAGCACGAGAGTTACTTCAACGACAGCATGAACATAATTCATCATACTACAATATTAAGGCGAATATCATCGAAAAATACATGGTGGACCTAGCTACTAACAATACAGCTCTGTGGGCATCAACTGATGATGAAAAGATCGAGGACTACACTGTAAAGGTATAATATGTAGGGAGAAAAATATAAATTTAATATCCTAATTATGCCGGCGTCTGAAAACGCCACTGGCAAGGTTTGATCTTCAGGCAGGTTTATATGCCTAGATTAAAAAGCAGATTGTCATGCTTTGTTTTGCGAAATGCGAATTCCCTTTATTTTACAAATAAAGCTTCCTTATATACTACTTATGAGAAGCTGTAACTTTTCTAGTATTGAGTGACAATGTGACAATTGAGCTTCTATTATAAAGATCTACTTGCTATTTAAAATTAGTATATTGTATCAGGCAGTCAGTTTGTTTTTGTTATTGCTTTTGTTTTATATTTTGAGTCAAAAATGAAATAAATTGTAAAGTTGCAAGCTCAGCAAAATAACTATTGTACGTTGAACTTATTAATGTGTAAGCAGGCAATGACCATATTAATATCAAATTGCTTCTAGCAATAATTTTTAATTGCTATAACGTGAAACAATTGAGTGCGTCACTGACCTATCACAACAAAATTAAACAATTTAATATAAAATTAAACAATGTTTTTTTATTGATTTATTTTTATTGACCTTATCAGTTTATTGTAATATTTATCAAGCTTGTGGTCGTTTTTTATAATATATTATTTCTTATAATTTTTATTCGATATTTCGTTAACAGCTTGTTAACATCTTCAGGAAATAAAAATTATTAAAATTTTATACATAGAAAAATGGTTTTGAAACATGACATGAAAAATTATTCAAAATATTTGTTTTTCAAATACAATAACATAAATAATTTTTTCAACATTAACAATTTATAGCAAAATACAATTTTTCAACATTAACAATTTATAGTAAAATACAATTATTTTGCCTTTCAACATTAAGAAATTATAATAAAAATCTTATAAGAAAATTATTTTTTATATATGTATAACATGAAAAAACTTATACATAGTATAAATTAGGCGCATATAATTAATTTTTTTTTTTTTTTTTTTTTTTTTTTTTTTTTTATA